>DWTO01001640.1:0-15695 GCA_018244755.1 Jemadia pseudognetus
CCCACGTTTCACCAGTTACGTTTACGTCCCACTATGGAATAGGTGGTGAGCCTATTGCTATACACCGGGTACATATCTAGACTCCAAGCCATAAATTGTTTTCTGCTTCAACAAAAAGACAATTTTTTTCTAGCCCCCAAAACTGATAACTCATCATTGGTTTTTTTCAAATAAATATTTTAACACTTTGTAACCTATACACATCATTATTATTATTCAATGTGTAATAACTCACAGTTAAAATATCCAAACGCTCTCACTATATAAAAGAATCTTCATCTATCACAGTAGTGTTATGCTGTAAACGGGCAAGCTTCCGGTGGCGCCACAATCGTTGATGCGAAACAATAATAATATAAACACAACAAAATCGTCAAAACAATAGTAGTAAAACATTGTAATATAGAGTTAAAAATAAAAAAACTTTTGTTCAAAATGATGCGCGTTTTTTATGAATAACTTTCAATTTTTGAAGATGCAAAAATTACGGAATGTAACAAACATATAAGTATGTACAATAAAATAATCATTGTCTCATATGCTCTGCCTTTAGTAAGAATCTTCAGCGGAGTCAAGAGTGAACCGAAGGAGGGTCCCATGGTCCAAGTTTTTACGATCGCAATAACTCACGCGCTAATGAAACAACTTGCGACCATCGACCGTCCCTCGCCCCTAGCCTGTTTTCTGGGTGCAAAGATGCTACAATATTACTATACTAGAAATAACTTTGAGATAATAATAATGTATCATTTAAACTGAATCCAAATCCTGTTTAAAATCTATGGCGAATTCCTATTATATGTATATTACGTCAAAAGGGTTCATTTTTTTATATACAACGAAATAATAATAATATCTTGGGACATCACATATGACCTTCTGATCCCAAAGTAAGCGTCTAGAGAGCTTGTGGTATGATATCTGATAAACTACATTTAGCCTAATTATACTCTACTATGCAAATAAGTAGCGAATAATTGTTATCAGCAATGGAAGAACATAAACGGGCGTATTATCGTAAAGTACGATAAAAAAGACCGGGTTGTTCGGTAATGATTTACGATCTGCGTTGAAATAGAAAAACTTTTGAAAAAGTTATGAATAAAAGATAATTCTTCTGCTTTTGTCAGTTATGGTACTTTAAGGTGAAAAGGAGAATAAATAATGTTTCTTGATGGAAATTTTTAATGGCAAACGATATATTCACGGGGCTAATTTTAT
Organism: Jemadia pseudognetus; assembly: GCA_018244755.1. Classification (NCBI taxonomy): domain Eukaryota; kingdom Metazoa; phylum Arthropoda; class Insecta; order Lepidoptera; family Hesperiidae; genus Jemadia; species Jemadia pseudognetus. The sequence continues at coordinate 1,222 of DWTO01001640.1, forward strand.
GAACGTAAAAATATAAGTAAGCATACAGGGAAACTAAAATCGATGTAAGAACACCGTTTATAACACAAAGAAGGTTCTAGATAATCACATGCATTAGTTGTTTGCGATGGACAAAGAAAAGCGATTATTTCAGTTATAGGTATGTTTGTACATAGCTAGTTCATTTATTATATAAATTTTGAAATATTATAATAAAAATAAGAAAACTGAACTCAAGTAAACTAAAGGATTCCAGAACAAAGTTCAAGAAGGCCAATAAAAATACATACTATGAAGAAATAAGGATAGAAAACAGTCCCATTGCGTGATCCGACCGGAAACAAAGGGCCGATATAAATGTTCCAAATAGCAATTACAACGGCATCCGAGCTTTATTAATGCATCGCTCTTGATAGAATATCGTGTGAGAACGGAAGGCTAACCGGGTCACAAGACTTTTATAATATTTAGAACTGGAAAATAGACAAACAAAGGTTATGAAGCTGATTCACCAGGTTCGAAACTACTTTTAAGTTTGTTGTTTTAAGAATCTCTTCAAACAAGTAACGATAATGCGGGCTACGTGAACTTCTATAACAAGTGTAAGCCGTAATAGATATACAGGTCTTAAAAATTCTTTGCGTTTAAATTATCTTTGCTTTTCAATTTTGTTCTCTTTCTTTATTTGCTTTAAAATTCTATGCTTTATTCATCCTAAGAACTTAATAGCTTAAATATATTTCCAAACTCAAAGTTTAGAAATATTAGGTGTCTCTTTAACTTATGAGTTATTGGAATATAAACTACGGTTGCTCGTACTGTACTTTTTAAAATCGGTTAAAACCGCGCATGTTTTAAAGACTTAATGCAATAAAAAATATTATAATCATGGCTATTTCGTGATATACCTACGCTTTCGCGAGAAGTTCTATCTATAAAGTAAATTTGTAAGAACACATTATTTAGGTTACTGATAGAGTCTCATCAACGATCGCAATATCATCACTTCTCTTTTGAAATCAATCTACAAGTCTAAGTCTTGAGCTTGAGTGTTATGTTTAATAAAAAACTTAATCACCAATTGTTAATTTCAACGTTAATTTGTCATGTAGTACAAACCCTGTATGCATTTAATACATGTAGGTATATATTTAAAAAAAAGATACATTATGAATTATAAACGAAATAAACGTAAACGTTAATGGTGAAACGTGGGAGTGTTCTACATTCCTCTGCCTACCTCTTTGGGGATTACGAGCGTGAAGTTACGTTTTTTCTTTTATTATGCAATATAATAATAAGAACAGCGTAACCCGAAATACAAACGATCTGTAACGAATAAGAGATACGTAAAGATAAAAGATGCAACGATAGATTGGAAAATTCTAGAACATTCGTAACTAAATATAAGGTTTCATTCGCGGGAGTAAAACGTTTTACTTCGCTAAGCTACAGATTGTATTCGTTTATCAGTCCCATAGTAGATCTTGTATAATGTGCATATGGATCGCCCGGCGACTATTGTTACACCAATTCCTACGGTAAAAAAAATGAGTGTTTCGGTCTGAAGTCTTTAGTAGTGATAAATTTATGATCACTTTTGAATAGGACGAATAGCGCCTGTATCTAAATTCGCTTTATTAAACTAACTGGGTTTATGTGCAGTAATGTGCACTATAAATTATGTTTCTAGTACTATTACCATTAAATACAAATCAGTCTTATTGATCTCTAACTAACAAACTACTTATTAACAATTAATAAGGAAGTAACACTAACTGGATTAACACTAAAATTAATGTGTCTACCATTACAACACTTAGAAATTGGCTACGAATATCCCAACGCAATAACACGGTCAGTCGTGACTACTGCCTGCTCGGCCACTACCTTCTTCAAATAAACAATGTAAAAATCGAAATGTAAAAAAATCATTCGCGTTTTAATGACATTAAAAAAATCAAAAAGTTGCGCTTTGACATTTATAGGTACTTTAAAATAATATACGCTATTCAATTTTTTAAAGAACTATGCATTCAAGATATTCCAAGATGTCATACCCAATTTAACTGAACTAGTCCTATAAAACCAAACATAAAATTATTATTTTAGATATCCATTTAAAAGTTCTCCAACAGCATTTATCAGAGAGTTTTCCTTTTTAAAGTTCAAGACACTGTGGTCATCGACATAAATGTAAATAAATACGATTCCCTCCCATACGTTCAGTTATCTACCCCTCGACTCGCTAGCACCCCAGCCCGACCGACCACCTGCGCAAATCACTATACAACACACCAACATACCTATACGTATCTACCTGTCCAATGCCCGCTCAGTTCAGTACTTCTTCAACAGCTCAAGATTGGAAGGTTCAATGTATAAAGAAAGGTGGATTTGGCATCGTTAAACTCGTTTCCTTTGAAAAAGCTCAGGCAAGAAGGTAATAATACGTGGACGCACGCGCCGATCGACAGATGTTTGCGCTCGGCCATGCTCGGCACGCGTCGGTTATCTTCGGATGAAGGTTCGAAATTCTAATGCTGTGGTCATATGGGCGAAACAATTTTAAAGTACACATTGGGTACAATAAATTTCAAGATTCTGGGGTAGTAGTTAGGCAGAACAACATTTATATTTAAATAATGAACGTGGTTCAATGTGGTTCAAGACTTCGGATGCTACACATAATACGTAACAGAATCAAAAACAACGTAATCTAATCAGAAAAATATGTTTCGTTTACCATTTTTTAATAGCCAATGTAAAACCTGAAACATTTACGGAACATAATCAAGGAAATCATTAAAAGACATTTCAATAAAACCGAAAGTGAATTCGGAGACACGTCTTTTGAACAAAACTTTATATTTTTCAAAAGCTCCAAAGTAAAAGCGTATAAGTACAGAGCATATAGTTTTTTATCCGTCTGTACACGCGCACAGTCTATTGTCCCTTTGTACCCTTTGTGAGAAACCTTGATTCTTAACGTGCTATACAATTTACAAATCTGTAAAGAAGATTTAATATAGTCATTATTTATAAAAATCTACGACTGGATTATGATAAAATGGACAAAAACAGTTATCAGGGTACTTTTTTAGGAATACTGGAGTACTGGGTACATTTTGAAGATGTACATATACATATAAATGTGATAGTCGATATGGTAGCTATACCATATCGACATTTTTATACTACGTAAACGTAGTATCACGCCTATAATCCCAGACGAAATAGGCAGATTAGTGTGACATACTCTCACGTGTCGCCAGTAACGTTTACGTCCCACCATCGAACAGGGTTCATATAATATTATTACAGTAGTCGATTACTACTAGTATTAACTTGATTCAGTTGACTTGGACATGCCTTTTCATTTCCCACTTATTCACGGAACTTTACACTAAGTTCTCTTGATCGCAAGGTGGTCACGATCTTTTGTGCCTTCGAGGACTTCAAACAAGAACCTAGGATAGGATTGAAAGTAGTCATGTTTATTAGAGTCTAATGATAACCACAACAATGGAAGAACGTAAAGATGAAAAAGTCTAGCAAAACAACTTCCATATGCTTAGGTCCAGAACTTCAGATTCGCGAGGACTTACCGACCCTCGCCCCAGCTCGCGGTCCGCTTTATCCTTCTATACACGCGCTCGGTCGTTCAACTTGTCTCTTCGGCGATATAAAACTGTCCAGTAAGAATGGGGTTCTGCGACCACTCGTTCGATTGCACATGTTTCATTTGAAATTTCGGTGAGGCCTATCTCGTATAATGCTTTCGAGTCATAAAGGGCATTATTATAATTACACCGTAAGTCACTTACGGGTCGAGCAGGGAGCATACAATGCCAAATATATCTCTATTCTCACAGATATGACATGAAATATAAGAATAAATAAATAATTGGAATAGTTAATAAAGCTACTAAAAATTATACACTTGCAAAACGCTATGAAAGTTAAATCGAGCAATCGACTAAAAAATAGGATATACGGGACACAAAGCGTACAAATCGATTAAATCTTCGACCTTATTTTTTTATAATAATCTCCTGTTACACCCCTTTGGCTAAGCCGAGCGGTATATAAAAGGGTGGAAAGTCGTTGTACGGAGAAATAATTTTATACCAGCTCCTATAAAACTATAGGAAACATTGAAATATCCACTTTAAAACGGAGGAGTACTAGGTTAAGTTTTGTAAAATGCAAAAAAATAATCATTCGTCTTTAAATTTCTTTGTCCGTCTGTACATTTAAATATGAATGGATGTATTAGCTTTATACTGGTTAGGTGGTTACGTATTCAAGTGAAAAGATTTGTGGGTGCAAACGATTTTCGCTTTTATGCCAACGGCATAGATAATGTCTGTTCAGTGGGGGAATAAAGGAAACTGCCTTTAGGTTGATTTATGCGGTCTAAAGTTCCTTTTCGGATATAATATCATGATCGTTTGTAACGCAATTATTGCCTGCTTACAGTGACTAATGATTTAGCTTCAATCGCATGGTCGATAGTCATGCTATCATAAAACATAACTTTCCATACAGTCATTGGGTACAATAATCATCTGATGATAAACATTCAACTATGGAAAAACCATTTTCTCTAACACGACACACCATTTCCTGTATTCCCCGTTAGGCGGAATCATGGCAAGATCCAGTCTGTCATGTCATCATCATTGTCGGCCTGTGCGCTGCTGAACATAGGTGTCCCCTGAGGGATTTTTGACCATAATTCCCAAGCTAGGGATGCGGGTTGGGTATCACAGACCATAGCTCAACGCACCACGTAAACTGCTATCTGCTGCTATGGTTTAGTCGTCCATTACAGAATCGAGAGATTCTGCGTCACCACGTCACGTAATTAAAAAATTGTATGGTTAACAGTTGTCTGGTCAATCAAATGCAATAGCTTACGGCTCTTGCACTGACTAACAATAAAAGTGAAAGCTTCACACTACATGACGCTTTAAATATAAGGAAACATGTGATATCAGCACCTATCTACGTAGGCCCTTTCCGCTTTCACTTATGCTTTAAGCCGTTCCTCGGAACCAGCCCCCTCGCACCTGCCGCATGGCGTGCTCCCCCTGCATCTTCGTTGACACAGTTCTGATCTTGTTCATGATTTACCGATCTTATCGTCACCACGTCACTATCTGGTCAGTGCACTTGATTTTCACCAACCACGCGCTCACCCAACAGCAGATACTAACATGTGCTGTGTAACAAAACTACAACCACGTGCTACTGTAGGCATATACCTACATTGTGTATTTATATTCAACTACAAAATTTGGCGGCATACCAATAATGAATAATGCGTAAGGTAAGGCACCGTCCATGTGATGAAATAACGATATATACAGAATAGCTGGCAGGGTTTGGATGCGAAGAGCTAAAGGTCAAGCTCGGTGGCGTGGTGGAGGCTCGATACTGTACAGCCCTATACCGAGCAGTGAACCGGTACAAGCTGATGATGATGACGATGAGAAGTACGAACGATGACAACAGAAGAAACAACGATGTTTCTTACAATACAAACAACATGCCAAATAATTTCTGTTCTGCAATACGAAAAAGTCAAACATTGACATTTCTTCAAAACACTGACTACTACAAGTGGTCGTAGCGACAATATCGAATGCTACCACACATTTTTTACAAGGTTCTAATTATTGCTTAACCAGGTACTGCACTCAGTTACAGCTAGTGGTATTAGCAACACTATTTCAAAAATTAGATAGTACATATACATATGTATATTAGAAATTAATTCCTTCGTTAAATATGCAATGGATTTAAGGTTGTTTTATTTTTATTATCACTTAGGAAATATATGTGTGATGTAAATTTTAAGTATAACTAACATAGTAGGTACACATTTTACGATAGACCACTCATCGATATTGAAATCTCACATTGGGTCAGCCATAAACACAAATGTTCGAGAATAATCTTCTAAATAATACCACAATATCAAAACTGCGTGTTACAAAGTAACAATAATGCAGAGTCTCAATCAAAACACCCACTCCACGTATTGTCATATGACACCGCTTCGAAAACGCTCGTCTGAACCATAAATAATATGTAAAGGTAAGCTAACGACCGATTTTAGATCATCGCCAATTCTGTCAAATACAATTCCTGTCGCCGATGGTTTAGTTGAAGTTTCTGTTGTTGAATCGAACGTAAATTGGACTTTACATATTATGTCTAAACGATGTATAACGGAAAGAACAGAAATCTGAATCCGTTAGTATGATCCAAATGTACGCGCAATTGAATAAATTTAAATGAATTTTATGCACAAGATGGAAAGTTTCGTGTATCTGAGAGTTTCGGAACAACCGAGGCTAATGAAAAAGTTCAGTTTTAAACTAGATCTCAATCTTTTTACTCTTTATTATAAATGTGTTTATCTTTGAGACATCTATTGTTTGATTGTTATGAACATGTACGAAATGTCCAAATTCCCCGTAATCAGCAACTCGAACCTCTCCATGTGACCGGTCCTCGGATATAATTGCCACCAGTCAGCGGGGCCTCGGCAGGGGTCAATCAAAAGTCAATAATCTATGCGCACCTGGTCGTCATATTTGCATACACTCTCGGCGATACCAATGTTAATCGAACAGATAGCAAGCGATGTGAAATTGAAGTCGATTTGGAAGTAAAACCAGTCAGAGTTTTCAGGAGACCTGAAAAGAATTATCGAGTCTTGTTGTTATTGGTAACTTTGGTTTTTAATTGTTACAATGCTTTCGAATAAAAGCGGACTGTGGTAAATACCGAAATAATTGTTGCAGAGTTCACATTGTTTACTTTTTAATTTTATTTAACTTAACATTTGAGCTGCATTTTCAACAGTAGTTTATGATTCTTACGAGTCTATGCTATAAAAATGATATGTTCTATGTATAAATCAAACGTACATTTGGTATGATTTTCCATTTACTATAATATCAATACTATCGTCACACAAATTGAATTCAATGAATATTTAAACCTTCCCAAAATGTGATCGAGATCCAATCGTATAACCTTCTCTCGTCTATCTATCGGTACCATACATTAGCCCGTGTAATATACACATTTGTATGCGATATCGTCTCCAACGTCACCGATACCGTGGTATCGGATTACCAAGACAGAATAAATTAAGTTCATATTCGATAAAATATTCTAGATTCAGTCAGAAATTACGAAAATACTATTATGACAGATAAAACACCTGTTCATAATCTTAATTAACGATTTGCAACGCTATAGCTACGTAATGTCGTTTTTCTACGTCTTTCTCATTTCTTGTATGGCCATCAGTCACGTTACCGTATCTTGCTTCTTCTATATCAAGTATGTATGCTGATATTAATAGTCTTTGATTGCAATTGGATTACTTACATTAATTAGGTATTATATTTCAGTCCCCAATCTTTGTCTCAAATCTAGACTCAATTCTTGGCTAGGCTTGTAATGCGCTGCTTTCAGTAAATGATCTGCATATTTAAATTTATTCTAAGCAATAAATAAATAAATAAAAAGAATAATGTTATCTAGACCGTGTCCTGACTGCCGATGATACGAATTATATCACGTAACATGATTAAATTATTTCCTAGATTTAGTTTGCATGAAATGACTGAAAAAATGTCATATCATTATTTTTATCTTCCTTTTGAAGGGAGATTTAAAACAAATTTACTTTCCTAATCTGATCCTATGATAGAAAAACCTCTTGCGGTTTTTTTTATCACAAATAAAAATCAATTAAACAGAACCAGGCAAAATAACGATAGTACGTTGGCAAATGTACGATAAGCTATCGACGAGCGAGCGCTATACAAATATTATACATGAAATCGGTACGTACAATACACAAGTACGATTCACTGCGAGCACGTGTCACTCCGATAACACCGACGATTTATAAATCTTTGTAAAGTTATAAATAGGAACACTTTCAGAAGTTGACTTTGAATTTGTTCACCAAGGATTGTAGGACAAAACGGAATTAGAAATGCCCTTGACATATTTATTGTAAGACTCCGTTCTTGGATAAAAATGTTTTCGAGTTTAAGTAAGTCAATGTTTGTTCATCTAAACAATATTATGACACACCAACAAATAAATAGAGTCTTTTTGCGACGATGAACAACTGTTTGCGAATGTAAAACTTGACCATTCCAAGATTCTTAGTCAGGAGCATCTTACACGCAAATACTTATATTTATCGCAAAATATCCTTAGATATTTTATATAACTTACATAATAGGTTTTTATTCTACATGAATATTTAGAGTTTCCATTAGAATGGTATATAATGCGTTGCAAATCTAAAATTCCGTGTCCATACGGGACAAATGGAAAGCTTCTTCAACCGTTAAATGGAAGGTTCTTGTGTGTGAATTTTTCAACTCGCAGTCGTTTGACCGCGCCGCTAGCGATGCGGGAACAGCGTTCACACCCCTGACTGCAATGGTACAGTCATGGGGTTAATGATCTAAGAATGTAGTAGTTACATTCCGTTTTAGAATGTCACATTGCCCCATAGCAAACCATAATGTACAACAAGTGAATTTTTTTTAGGATACATTGATCCTGTTTCAGGATTATTTAATGTTCTAGTTTATATAATATTCCTATACACTTATTTAATTACCATTTAATTAATAAGATATTTTCATATAAAATTAAGGCAGACGTGAAATACCTTAACTGCTTTTACCCAGAGAGTCGTCATTGCACTTACCTGTAAAAGAAAACCGATATTAATAAACTAGAACAAAAGTCTATATATAATTTAAACAGTGAACATTAAAATTCCAAACTCAATCTTTTCTCCTATCCGCTGTATCCGCTGGGAATACTTTAGGCCAGAGGTAACTTGTACACATCTTGATCATTATCATCTAATACTATTATATCCACTACAAGGCAAATTTATTTGGTAGATACTAAAAAGAAGCAGTAAGAGGAAATCACATTCATATCACGACATTTAGAAACATCGCAGTAACTCTACCAACTATCATTAAATGTACATTACACCTACCTACCGACCTACCTGTGGATTCACCATATGCTCGAAAATCCTCAATTCTCCATTGTTCGGGACCGAAGCGAACGAAACGAAAAAAAAATAAACGCCAATCTCTCGAACATCTGGCGGGTCCACCCTCTTACACCCTCGACGAGCGAGACAATTATATACAAAATATTAAAACAAGAAAGAGACACGAGACCGGTACACCCCTCTGAACGAGCAAAAAATCAAAAATTGGATGCGCGCACGCATATACTGAGTTCCGTTTCCGAATTTAAATTCTGTATTAGGTTTTTTTTCATACCTTTGTTTTTGTTATTGCACGAAGATTTCGAATTTAAATTGTATTCATATACACAATGACTTTTAAATTTACATGAGGCATGTTGCTAATTCATGCACAAAATAATTAGGCTTCTCACAAATTTGTATATTCGACTAAATACATAACTGTGTAATTATTTCTTCAGTATAATGCAGAAACTTCTTCTATTATAGAGTTATAGACATGTAACAGAAACATGTAGGTTCGAATGTGGTCGAACACTACAAAAATTTTCTAATTTAAATTTTCTAGTAGTGCTTTGGAGTCTGAATATGTGCCCGATGCATGGCAATAGGCTCACCACCTATTCCATAATGGGACGTAAAAGTAACTGGTGAAATGTGGGAATGGTTCTGCATTCCTCTGCCTATCTCTTCGGGGATTACAGGTGAAGTTACTATACTAACCAACTAACATTATTTTTATACCTATAATTACCGGAGTTGATAATATTTACAGTCTTATTCTCACTGATATACTTGAGATTAAATACCCACGGGCGATATCGCCGACTGGTGACTGCAGCCTGTTAGTTTGCTACTCTCTTGAAAAAAAGTACCATTTTTATCGAAATTTTGAATGTACAGTTTCGATGTGATAGTAGCAATAGCTCGACACCAATGAAATTAATACAAGTTCATTAAGTAATTGGCACCGGGCTGGTTAATGAATTAAATTTAAAATAAAGATTACATTAAAAACACGGTGGTATAGGGTTGGCGGGCTTTAAAAAGTAGAATATTGCAAATGTTAATAATATAAATGAAGCTTCTACCCACATCTTTTTGGGCTGTACTCGCAAAAGAGAAAAACTATTTTGCCTGATATCCATGTTGTTGAGGTTGACTGTTCCTAAAGAAAATTAAAATCATTTTTTTATATAAAAATTTACGAAGAAAATAAAATGTAGAATAAAAGTACAATTGTAGAGATTTTTGTATCATTTTTTTAAAAGCTTCAAAAGAAAAACAATAAAATATGTTATTACTTTGTCAAAATCCACAGAAGTTTGAGACGTCATCAACATGTCTCTTTTCATCCTCAGTAACGGTAGTACCTACAGGAATTGACACTAGGACTCAAACTTTTTGAGTCTTCATCAGTAATAAACGCATTGGCATGCTATTAAAAAGCCGATTATTGCGATAAATAAAAATGTTTGATATATAAATTAAACTTTTGGCAAACATTAAGAGGTTGGCAGAGGAACGTAGAACAATCACACGTTTCAACAGTTACGTTTATGTCCCACTAAAGTGGTGAGCCTAATAGGTACCATACATCGGGCGCATATCCAGACTCTGAGAAACTATTAGAAAATCTAAATTAGAAAAATTTTGTAGTGCCCGACCCGGAAATTGAACCCCGGACCTCAAGATCGGCAGTAGCGCTTGCAGCCAAAACGTCCAACGAGGCAGTCAACAGTTGTTACAAAATAAACAGAATCATAAGTGACTTTTACTAACAATTATTTCATAGTGAAAAAATATAGAAGATGTATTAGCTAAGATAATTTTCTTAGATTCAATTATTATGTGCTTACTGTATTATCAGCACAAAAAATATTTACTCCTTCGTTATCTTTTTTATTCTATGCTGTCACTTTTTTATAGCACGTCCTACAAAGTCGAATGACGCACTGATTAGGGCAACAACATTGTATTTAAAGTTTTTTACTTTACGAAAGGATTACTTTAATTAACAGATTTTAAAATTTCCATCATTAAAATCAATTACACCATCAACCGAAGTACACAAAAAACACTTGTTTGCTGATAAAAGAAATAAAATTCATAAGATTAATATTTTATTTAGATACAAAAAAGAAAACTTTAATGTCACATAAAATATACACATAGTTACATACATGTAATATTGGTACATGTAATAATTGACAGGGTAATAACATATTTTAGTGTTTTTCTTTCGAAGCTTTAAGAAAAAATATATATAAATCTCTATCAATTGAATTTTTATTCTTCAATATGTTTTTTTCGTATATTTTTACTTAAAAAATGATTTTAATTCTTTTACGAGCAATCTACTTAAACAGCATCGATATGAAGCAAAATATTTTGCCTCTTTTGCAACCATGGCCAAAATAAATGTTGGATAATTTAATATAATATATATATTACTAACATTTACAATATTTCACTTTTTAAAGCTTGCCAACCGGAATTCAGGACTGATTTTTTGCAGCCAACCCTATATTACCGTGTTTGTAATTAAATAATCTTTATTTTAAGTTAACTTTAATTCATTAACCAGCCTTGTGCAAATTACTAATACCGATTACCTCTTTATATCCGCCTACCATAGTGTTGTGACGGGAAAAGGATAGCCAACCTAACGTTCACATATTCTATAGGTGTCATACTTTCGATTGGTATGGAATTTGTCGTTTAACAAAACCGATACAATGTTGCAAAAAAGAAATTTAAAATAGTTAATAAATCATATTCTGGACTGAAACTTTTGCGCCAACCCGTTTGCAATATATTTATTGACATATTTAATTTGATATAAAATACTTTTCATCCATTAACCAGCTCCGTGAAGATGGTAAGATGGTATGGTAAGTATGGTATGGTATGGTAAGTATGGTAAGATACACTAATCAATTATAAGAATATATTCTATAAATTTAGTAGCGGCGGAGACTGCGGGACCATTCCGTAAAGTCAAGACCTAAAGACCGTAACACGTTAAAGACGTGAGTCAAGCCGACTTATACATATGAAATAATTATGTTATTAGAAATAATAAATATCAGTGCTGAAAGCATTATACATTTTTCCTTGTTCATCATATCTGGAATACGTTAAGAAGGAAAACGACTAAAAACTGTTCGAGTATTTCCATAATTTATATTTTCTTCATTACAGCATATTGCTTTACTCCGCGGTGGGACATGATCACAGAATATTTCCAGCCAATTTCCAGTTCGGAGCTGCGTCCTCTGCATATCAGATCGAAGGTGGATGGAACGCATCAGGTGAATTGAGAATCAAAATAAATTATATTAATAAAACAAACGTTTTATTGATATAATTGATTAATAAAACGTGTATCAGCCGAGAAAATATTTGAATAATGAATGTTGACATTTATATGGTGCGTTTATATCTATCTGTATTTGTTTATTTAAATCCAATGTAGTCGCGATGAAGGTTTTTAGCGCGGAGCAGTAATGGGCGATGTTCTTTAATGCATTGAAACTTATAGACAAAGGCGAAAACATATGGGACAAGTTTGTTCATGACCACCCGGAACGGATATCTGATAGTTCTAATGGCGACGTGGCGTGCGATTCCTACCACCAGTGGCCGCAGGACGTGCACGCGGCTCACAATTTGGGACTGGATTTTTATAGGTGACTTTATAGCAGCAGTACTTAATAACCTAGTCATTTAGATTTCTCTCTCCCACTGTCTCCTCACAATAATCTTATAAGGAAAACTTACAAGCATTAGTTCTCTTCATATTCTTCTCCAAGGCATGTTATCTTTGACAACCCGTGAATAATCAGCATACCTTACAAGGTCCTTGCCCCCTGCATGCTGACAAGCGATCTGTTTACAACAGTGGCTTATTACTAAACATGGCTAATTAATTATTATGAATACTAATTATATGACTAATTAAGTAAATCCCAAGCGTTTTTAGTTACTTGTTTGTACTTACGATTACTAACGTTTGTATTTACGAGTAAAATGCCTAAACCACGAATATTGAAAAAACTTACTAAACTAAACATATAATGGTATGAAACCTTTAACGGAATACTGCAAAAAATCTTGTATTTCAAAATCTCCGCTATATACCAGGGTAAATTGTTTGAACCATCAGACTAGAAATAGGTAGTTTGTCAGGGACCAAACACAGAAGAAATGATTCACTTATTGATATCACGTATATAATACAGGTTCTCAATATCCTGGACTAGAATACTCCCGTCGGGGTTCACAAATGTAATAAGTAAAAGTGGTGTGTCATATTACAATAAAGTAATAAATGGTCTCTTGGAAAGAAATATCAAGCCTGTCGTAACACTAAGCCACTGGGATCTACCTCAAAAGCTCCAGGTACTAGGTAATGTATTCTCTTCATATACACTATTCAATGTAGGTACACAAACAATAATAACTCTGTGTTTGTGGAATTCAAATTCAGGAATAAGTGTATATCGAAAAACGCTCGATTTGGTAGCTATCTGTGCGGACCAAGTGTCACATAGGGTTCTAACTGCGTTAAAAACAGATACAAAGGTGGTAGTTAGAATGAACCTCAAAAATATTTGATATTTGTAATACAAAGGCATAAAGACGAGAAATCATTATTTCCTATTAGGAAATATTCCAATATACTGCGAAAAGTATAGTAGGTATATTTAATAGACACACGTAATATGTATCGCAACGTAATAAGTACGCAAAAAATAGATTTTTTGTTCAATTTTATTTATTTTAGCTTCTAAGACTGTAATATACATATAATTATTAATGAAATTTGCATACATATTATTTAGACACTGAATTGGAATCATTTCTACGTGGAAGTAAAACCTCTAATATCTAGTTATAGACTAAAACTAATAACATGGCATGTATCTGATTATACGACACATGCGTTGAAGCTAATTTAACGAATGTATGCTTTAATATTGTCGAAACAAATAGAACAGTACTTGATGAGTTTCGCCAAAATGCTACCGTGTTCAATTTTGTTATTCCAGGAGGCTGGACCAACCCACTGATAGCGGATTGGTTTGCGGAATATGCAGACGTCATCTTTAGACTATACGCAGATCGAGTTAAAATGTGGCTCACTATAAATGAACCGAACCTCATGTGCGATTTCAACTACAATACAGGCCGTCTACCTCCAGGATTAAAAGACCCAGATACCGCTACATACCTTTGCAACAAACATGTGTTGTTAGCTCACGCGAAGGCCTGGAGGCTGTATGATACACACTACAGGCAAAAACATCAGGGTGAGTTGACTATGTATCAGCTGTATGTATATTTGTTGATGAGTTGAGTTATCGGCGAGTATTATTACAGTATTATCAGACAAATGGAACAGGGCTTATGACATGTGTGTTTAGTT
>DWTO01001641.1:0-15694 GCA_018244755.1 Jemadia pseudognetus
CCCACGGTACTCAAAAATAACGCTTGAAACTGAATATTCTTTATTTACAATAATTAGACCAAACATTAGTGGGACGTAAAACGTAACTGGTGAAACGTGGGAATGTTCTGCATTCCTCTGCCTACCTCTTCGTGGATTATAGGCGTGAAGTTACGTTTTTTTTAGACCAAACATTTTTTTTATAAAATTACACACCATAAATAGTACAATTATTTAAGCATGGTACTTCTACATTTCAATTTATATAACACTCCTTAGTGAAAGTGTCAAATACGTAGCTACAGGATATATTTTTATCGACATGTTTTTGTATGTAACTAAGTTCTTAGAAACAAATGCATTAATATTGAAATAACTTTTTAAAGCGTTAGTTACTTATATGATATTGACCTAACGATTTTTCATTTAGTTTCAGTCATGTGTAAACTTTCGAATCTTATATACGAGTACATCGAAAATAACTTTAATTTGATAATTATAATATGAAATATGCAAATCACTGGTTGGGGCATGTTAATAATTAGCAATATTCCGATGAAAAATCCAATTCTGTTTTCGAAAATTTAAAGTTCGATACGTCATTAACGAACGAACGAGCGCTCTTCACATAATGCAGTGCAAACCGTACTCGGGCGAAACTTTCTCCGCTAAAAGCCGAGATACCCCACTTGGGTGTTTCTCTCGCATAATGCCTCTTTCAGTCCACGCAGATTAACCACGCCGCTTCCGTGTGTGGCGAGCTTTATTGAAGCGAACTCATTCATTTGCAGAAAAATCTGTTGCGCATTTGTTATACTGTAACGTTATATCTATTTGAGAAGTATATCTACTATACAATGTTTGTAAGCTTCCACTAGTAGATAAATTTATATCTAAAATATTATATGAATTTGTATCCTTTTGAGAATTACACGATACTTAGGATCGACGCACTTTGCACACAATATAAAGAAAGCTTCTTACTTACGACACTGGATCATTATTGTGAATTCATACCATGCACTTACCTGTAAAGGAAAATACATAAATATTTTAATGTGGCTTCTCCTTATTTCGATAATGAGAGTACATATGGCATTATAAACTCAATCATGCAATAATTGCATAAAAATAAAACACGTAACAAAGAGATAGACAGGAGTGCATTATGTTAATAAATAAAAAAAATATGAACTTGAACGTATTCAAAATAACTTTTTTATTATTAACAGCGTATGATTTATAAAATATGTTACGGTAATTTTAACTGAAAACTAGCAGTTAAAGACAGATTTTCTCTACTATCTACTATCTATCAATCCTTGAATTTTTTTGATTGAAAAATAATTAACGAATCAATGTGCCAGTGTCTTCAAACTATACAATAATTATAAAACTTTGTAGTTTTGTAACATAAATGATCATTGTAACATATCTTGGAAGTTTTGTTGTTGATTGCATAAATTTACCACTTAGGAGATATTAAAAACATAACATAATTATTTAGATTTTATAAGACATATTTTAGATATGAATTCATAGAAAATAAAAATGAAAACGAAAAGCCGAATAAAACTTATATTTGTCCGTACGAAACTCATTTACAGGAATCCATTTTTAATTACCTTTTTTAAAACCCCCAACCTCATGAAGAAACATTAACAGTAACGCGAGGACATTACGCTTGAGTTATATTGCGCCCAGAGACATTTTTTCAATTAGCTTAATTATAATATTTTTGTCTTTGAACCATTATTTATTAATCCAGAATGTTTCCAGCAGTGAAATTAATTTAGAAATCATTTTCAACTTTTTATTTCTTATTTCTATGAACACCGACCTCATTATGACAACATTCCAGCATAAAGATAATTTCAAAAGATTAATATATTGTAATAATTAACAAACAAGATGGTATGATTAATATTCCATTGGTTTTTAAATGACCTAAAAATAAAACATAAGAAAATTTTATTATCAAATATTCTTGTTAAAACGGTATTTCGTTAATTACAGAAATATGTTCCGAAATCTAATATCTTAATTAATTCCTCACTACAGATAAAGAAATTCTAATGTACAATGCATATGACGCAATTTCTCTGGACCAGGAAGTAGTTTAACATAAATACAATATAGATACTAATATGGAGTACACAGTAATAATTTTTATAACAATACAATTATATTTTTAATATGAAATAGATTAACATAATAAAGTAATACTGAAATACAAAAGAATACAAAATGTTTAAAAACAAATTACTTTTTCTCGTAGCTGCTTATTATTCGCGATGAAGTTTCCCGCGCGATTTGTAAACATGGCGTCGGTTCCGGCGAGGCCGCGGCGGAAATTCGCCCCGTCTTCGCAGCGAGGGAACAACAACTCATCGCGTGATAATGTACGGTCCAAACCAATGACCTTTGCACTAATCGGACACTTTATGCCGTTTTTAATATTGCTATAAATACAGTGTTATACTCTAAAAATGTGTTTATTATAAGAACTCAAGGATGAGTATTATTAAACTATTAAACTTTTTTCTCGTTACTGACAAAAATTTCTGTTTAAAGGACAAAATTTTGTTTCCATTACATTAAAAAAGAATATGTAAATCATATCCGGCATCGTTCGTAATAAGCAAGTTTGCTATATTCTTGCAATACCTACACTATATTCTTACAAAACATTATAACCAAAGAATGCTAAAATGACGTTTCTAAATATTCTTGGGATTAAATACAGTTGAGAGTTTTCGATTATGTACATGATTTCTCGCCCTGGATTGAAACCCTTCAATCTAGGATATTAAAACGCTATGAAAAATGAAAGATTATGTGTAAATCTGTAATTTATATGCGTCGCCGCGGGCCGCGAACGCCCACGCTGCGCGTTTATAGGGTTGCCACCAACTGATCCGATAAAAAGTGAATACAAAAACGAAAAAAATCATGTGTGAAACAAATTTTTTTGTTTTGTATTCACATAGATTCACATAGATCACGTCATATTTATTTCTAATATGAAGAAATAATTAACACATACAGTAAACCTAAATACCAAACGAATGAAATATTTATTTAGTTAAATAAGTAAACTAATAATATAATAAACGATTTATTTCGTTAACACACATAATACTTGGTAGAGATTATACAAAATATATTTATTATAAATCGAATATTGCCATCCCTACAGTATGCCCAATTTATTTCTTAATAACGTCTCCTTAACGCTGGCGTCGGGCGAACGTTGAAAGTTAATTTGTTTGTACAACCAATAACGTGATAAATAGCGGATCAAATCGACGTTTAGCGCACAATCGACGTCAGAACTAATTTACAATCTTCGCCCTTTTAAACACAATAAAAACGCTTAACTTTAACGGAAATTGTTTCGAATGTACACATATACCCACTTATGTGTAGAAAAATAATACTAATGTATCTAGAAAATTGAGATATTACCTAACGATTGCGGGGAAAATAATTAGAGTTCGCAAAATTATTTTCCGGTTACTTACATCGAAGATTTAATATATTGTATTTAATATTAGTACTGAATGTTTCATGGTTTTTTAACGAATTATTCTCTTCACATTGTATGAGTGAGTACTCATACATGTATTTTTGATACCATCACGATTCATCAGTGCTCGAAATTCGAGCCTCATTAATAGAAGTTTAAATTAAAATTTGAACCTTATTAAGGTTCTTAGGTTAATAAGTATAGGTACCTTCCTACGTGACCTGCCTACCCTATGTGCCTGTTTCAACACAATCATAAGGTGTCAGTTATTCATAGTTATGGTCATAAACGATGAATGTTTTATTGTACACGTATGTATTAATGTTATTGTGAATAACACTTCATATAACTTCCTGCATGCGTTCACTACATACATTGACTACGTGCATGAAATCTGACACATTCAGTGGGCGCAATATTCTTAAAAAGGGGGACAAAGGTTTCTCTTCACATACTCACTAATATAAAAGATTTTTGTTTTTAAAACGCAACACTAGTCCATAACACATGATATCTGAGACGTTTAGTAAATATGTGTACCAAAACATTCTAAATCATTTGCTTAAAGAAATAATTTGGTTCTTACGAAATTCTTTATTCGAAATCAAACGTATACAACTAATGTCAGAGCTCCGTAGTGCCAGAGGACAAGTAACGCCACCTGTTGGCGGAGCCGGTGCGCCGTCAATACTTTAACCGGTAAACGCTACGTCATAGAACAGGCTCGAGAGGTGGAGCTAGCCCCGCCTCCTAGCAATACATCCGCTTATCGGATATCGGAGGAAAGCGCAGCGATGGTGGTTTCGTGCTTATGACTTGACGAGAAGCTCGTAAATTTAAAACAATATCCTGGCTGTTGCTGACCAAAAAGGGTTATAAAGCTGTATTTTTATGTAGGTACCTACATAGGTTTATCTTACCTTATATAGATTAAGGCGATTTTGATTTCAACAAGTCGTTGTTTTCGTTAGATGGCATTAAATGGCCTCTGTTACCGACAATAAATAAAATAATAAAATCAATGTAACCCTTTAGATTTTCATTATAAACCAGAATTATATATAGTACAGTGGAATACTATTTTCAAAAATTAACAAGAAAAACCCCACGATTCCGATTTTATTGCATTTTTTACAAAAAAAAAATGTTGCAAATAAATTATAAATCGACAGACATTAAAATTTGCTAGTTTACATTGTTCTACTACTTATTTCTACAACCAAGATACATTACTTAAAACAATACCTAGATTAACGACTTTTTAATATTTGAGTAGGTATGTGTTATTTATTTGAAAACACTGCCAGAACCACCGTAGAGACAACGTGTTTACACTGTATTAACGATTTTCCGTATTTTGTCAAGACTCGCGCGCCAAATCAATGTAATCAGCCAACGAATTGCCCATAAACAACTCGATTGACGTACGAAGCGATAAATACAGGAAACACAACTTGGCGTCATTAAAATTTTAATGGCCAACAACTAGGAGTAGACGTTTTTAACGGAAAACCGTTTGAAAAACAAAACGGATATCGATTGCACAAGTACGTTGACTTCCTAATTAATTGAATAAATGCGTCGTTCGTATTACAAAGATAAGGCTCACCCTCTGTTGCATAATAGGAAGTAGACGTTACTGGGGCACCGTTGGAGTGTACTACACTAGACACTCCTCTGCCTACCTCTTTGGGGAATACAGGCATTACAAAAATACATTGATGGAATCCTTCTAAGGTATGTGAAGTACATAATATATCCTTGAATAGCTAGTTTAAAATAGCCATTGAATAGTGTCGATATCACTTCATGAATTCTTCTATGGCCGAATTGTAACGGAGGTGTTGTGACGACGTACAGGATACACTTAAGATATAAATAGGATACAAGTGAACTCACCTATGACCGCAGTGTGACGGAAGCGTTGTGACGTCACTCCTTTGTAGGATACGCACAGAACAATTATAGGATACATGTAACATAAGTTTTCCACATTTGTCTGATTAAATACTGGTTACCAACAATTTTAAATAACCTATCATCTGCCATTGTGTGATTGTGTGATAGAACATGACAATATTTCCAATTTGTTGAAACTATGTAGTAACAACGGGTGGTATTTGTGATAGGTTGGGCTGCATTGATCACTAAAACACCAATACATTATTCCTTAGACATAAAAATATCAACGTTAGGAACGAAAACACATAAATGAAATTTTCAAGTAGAGTAAATTGCATAATTGAAATCAAAACACCTTAACACCTGTGGCTTTAATTGCATTCGCTTTGAACGAAACAGGTAGTTCTCACATTCCACTTTTTGCTTAAGATATTTTGCTTAACCGGATGCCAAAGAAAAATTACTGATACGTTCGCTTGAAGTCAATACGTGATTTAATATGCTGATTCACTTTCGATGAATATCTTACCACACGAAACACTACTATATTTATTTTAAACGGTGAAACGTAGGAGTGTTCTACACTCACACACACTCTACACAAATATTATCTTTATTGTTGTTCCCAAAAGAATTCTTGTGGATAAAAATAAATTGCAAATAAATATATCAGGTAGGTAACAACACGACAGGAAATGGATCACATTCCACGACAAGTTATAATTAAATTTTAAAGTAAAGTTTCTTACCCATTGCTAATTAAAAAGTATTAATGTGCCTCATGGATTTCAAAGCATGCAAGATGCGCGGCAACGTATCATTGGCGGTCACTTATCTCAGCCAAGTGCTCTGTAATGCCGTAGGTACTTGTCATGTCACTTGTTCGTGACGTCACGCCATGGCGTAAGCATGTGAGACCACACTCAAACGTTTCAAGGAAATTATGTAAAGGAACATTTGCTTAGATCGGCTTTATTTTTTTAACATAACGTTACATCACGTTGTCTTTCGCCTAAGGGTTAGTCAGGGGAATGGCTTCCAATTTTCACTAGTTATATTAAATGCCCGTTCCATGTAAAAGGGAGTGAACCTTTAGTCATTATGTCGAGCACAAATTATTGTATTTTATTATTATTTTTAGTTTGAGAATGTCTTATTGATATCAAGGCTGTAATATTGAACACTCAGTGTAGCCTTGAAAAGTACTCAATTCTTACCCTATTAGTTGAGTCATGAAAATGCTCCAAGTTCAACAATTTAAGTAGGAATGTATCATACATGAATCCTATTTCGTCATGGAACTGCACGCTTTTAGCCTTACGATTTTCATTTATCGCTTCACTATCTCAATACCAATAATGATTGTAAGACAACAACATGTGAACGCATGTTTATTTCATAATTGGAACGTCGTTTCCATGGCGTACTCGCAACCGTCAAAACGCTTATTCCGTCAAACACATCGCGGTGTCGCGGTACAAGATACAGCGTGGAACGAAAATAAAATTACAAAATTCGCGCCACATCGTTCCCACTGATACATCGCGCTCGTTATTTAGTTAGCAGATCACCCCATTGTTACTTAGGAGAGACCTCGAAAAAAGCATGGGCGGGGCTGGTATCGAGGCTTGCATCTCGGCCGATGAAACAAGCTCCCTATCTAGATACATGCCTCCAACACGAGCCGTGTCCATCAACGCAATACCGACTACATCCCACCTCGATAAAGTCCAATTTGCAATATAGCAAATCTAAGAAGCTTATTAAAGAAAATTAAATTTGCAGCCACGCGAAATCGACACGAATCCACGAAAGCAGAAGAACAACGCTCGTTACCATCATGGAATATTAATCCTTATTGCGCTTTACGTACATTCAGTTGATATTCCAATATTGCATGTATTTATCTTACGGCCTTGCTTTGCGCTTGCATCGGTTACGTCGTTACGGTTTCGAGACGCGTATGTTTATATAGTGTATTATATGTATAGAGAGGATTATAGATAAGACGCGAATGTATTTTCATTTTATTACCAAATTACCGATGTGGAGATTGCGGGCCGAGAGCCGATTGTGGCGGTCCGTATCAGGAACATTTGCCAACAGGTAATTGTATTATTTCGTTCCGTTCAGAAATTCCAACGCTCGCGAACGAACGCAACAGTTTAGCGGTAAAACGAAATATTCCCAGCATTTAAACTAAATATTATAAAATGAAAATTTACTGATAATTTGTCGATGCTAAATCTTGTTGGTCATCTTACAGTTTGACTGATTTGATTTAAACTTGTACCGAAACAATTATCGAAACAAAATAATTATAAATAATATAAGTATATTATTATTAACGTACGTAAGTAAATTATACAGTTATATAAATAACACAAAATATCAAAGATAATACGATATACAATTTCAATGTCAATACTATTTATAATATTTAGTGCAGCAATAAAAGGATTGATGTTAATGATAACAACTTAATTTAAAACACAATTTGTACCGTCGGCAGCGTCCAGACAGTACGCGAAAGATGGCTCACATTGACAGTAGAGATTGAAAAAAACTTAATTATTTGTTTTTGATCATAAAACAAGTGCAATTGGACAAAACTGTCTCTTTACCAGTTGCTTAATGCACGAGACCTCACGGTATGTACACCTGTAGATTCAAAAACACTATTCTCCCAAAACTTGTTGTTAAAGCGAAACAGTGTCACTAAATGTATATTAGTTTATTTTTAGATTCGGTTAGTTCATTTTAGATATTATTATATAATGATAATAATATCAATATGCAGTCATTTAATATTAATAAAACCAAATTAAAACTTAATAAAGATAACGTAAATCACATTATTATTAACAGTCATCAAGAATCAAAAATAAGAAATGAACAGTCCATAATTTAATTTTAAGTGGTACATATTTTTTGAAAATGGAACTCGGACAAATCTGTGTAAAGACAACAGCCACCAGTGTCCACTGCCGCTCATATACATTTACCAACCTTCAACTAGACTGTTGCAGTCAGTGAGAATAACCTCAAAAGTTATTACAAATAATATTAAGGACTGTTTACTCTCAAATTAAATTTCATAAATGTATCTTAATTATGATCTTAAGATATATACGAAATAGAAAACAACAGCTTAATATTTCAGGAAAATCTTTTTAAATTACAGTAATACAACTTATTGATATATTTTCTCAAAATAATTCATAATGTAAAAAATACCTACTTGAAATCATTATATATACATATATATATTTTTGAAAAGTGTACAGATATATTCAGCAGAACAACATAAAGAAATCAATTTACAAAATAATACAAACGGAACCTGAGAAAAACAAAGAAATAAACGTTCGAACAATAGTTAATCAAGTTGAATGTTATTTTACTATACTATACTTAAATCAAGTATTATTTTTCACACTAACCAAGACTTAATTAATGATCTAAAAATGAATGTCATAATCACAGCAAATCTTATAGCAATTTTAATATAATTCTGTAATAAATATTACACACGTTTTTGTTTAATAACATTGACTTTACTAAAACTGTACTAAAACCTAGAACAAAACGGCAAACGTCATGATCATCAGTTTATTGTAGTTCACTGATGGACATGGGCCTCCACAGAGGAGTTATGCCTATAATCCCACGCTAGCATACGGATTCGGGATCACAGAGTAAAGCTTCTTGTGCCGTCTACGTTACAGCCCGTCGCTGGCCAGGGCAATTAGATGAACCTCTGCAAACCGCGGCTACTGCGATGTCTCGGCACCGGGTATAGTCACCTCTTACGGCACCGGGTCGTGGAATGTATCCTTAATCCGCCCCTATACAGAAAAAAGCACTTACAGGGAAAAAAGACATGTCACATACAATGAAGGATTTTGTTAACAGTCGACAACCCTAGCAGACCACAGATATCATAACGCGATAACCTAAAAATATAACTGGTCTATCCGTTGTTGAAACTAAAAAAAAGCCTATTCGAATGTGTTATTTAAATAACATAAATCTTTCTATCAACTATTCCATCGGACAGCCATTAAATGGACCGATTTCGATCTACAGTAATCGTAGAAGAACGAATACGATATTGGGAACTGGTTCCGCACGGTGATTTATTCCTATAACACTAGACATGTCATTGATACTACGCAATACTTGCGTGTTTCACTTTCGTTAAACAAGTACTGAATACAATGAGTGCATTATATTTCTCGTTTCACAAATTATTGTGAAGTTTTATATTTCTTTGTATCCAATATTATACCAATCCCTAAAAAATATTACTACTAAATGTACTTATACATATAATAAAGCCTTCTAAAACGGCACAATTTTACAAATCGAATCTTGTTAAATTATTTCAAAAGCAATTAATTTTCCAGCAAATATCTTATTTATATTTTTTATTTAGGACCATCAAGTCATGATGTCTGAAAGGATTACGAATAATTACCAAAAATTCCTGTATAGGTTTTTAGACATACATAACGGATCCCCAAAAATGTGACACTATGACAGGCTACTGTTATTATAAACACAGGAGTTGACAAATTTACGACTAGCGATCCTAGAAACGATTTAACTCTTTATGCTTATACTAATAAGGTTCATATTTAAATTAGATAAACGCAGAGATTATTTTGTATAGCGCTACTTCATTTTGACATCCGGCGCATACGCAAGCGTAACGTCGATTACTCGATAATTTTCAAAGATTAGAATCGATTTTTGACAACAGAGTCACATTTTGAAATGTGTGGAATGGACGCGTTATGAACTGTTGGAATTAGCGGACACAAAAACAGTTCAAAAAACATATTTAAAAACTATTAACTAGTATATTTTATTATCATCATATTACATATTTCCACTACATATTGGAAACGTCTTCTAACTTAGCAAGAACAGTAAAGACATATTATGAAACACGCTGAACTTTATTAATACACTTCTCGGCGTTACAGAACATTCTAGAAAACTCTAACATGTACAGCAGGTTTCCTCAACGTTTCCTTGGTTGTAATATTTCATGTTACATTTGAAAAGGCGTGTAATTTTGTGATGGCAGAGATGGGATAATTTTAATGATATACTCGTATAGAGTGTAGACACGATGAGTACCTAACAATTAGCTAGAAAATGCGAAGATAAATATATTGTACGATTAACCTTTAAGCTATTGGAAACGTTTTTTGTATGAAATTGTATTTAATACCAATTTGAAAATTGCAAGTATAATTAAGCATCGAGTTCGCGACATAGACTTGGCGCGAGTGTTATAACAGTAATTAAAATGTTATTGAAGTCATATTACATAATTACACAATTACGCATACAATTACATAATTACACAATTATGTAATTGTATGTGTTTATTCTGATATATACGACTGAATTAAGCCCACACAAATAATTAATTTTTAAACTAACATTTAATAATTAAGTACATGATGTCAATGTCTGCTGATATTATCACAACGCAACGATAAGCACTGATATACAACCGATTCCGAGTATCTGGATAGTTTAGATTATACATAATAATAAATACTTATTCTAGTGATGATTTATGAAGGAGTGGAATTCCTTGCCGGCGTCTATTTTTCCCGGTTTGTAAAATCTAAAAGTATATAAGATAAGAGAGAATAGGCACTTTTTATGCAAGCGTGCTACATCCTAGGCTGCATCTCGCATTCCATCAGGTGGGATAGAAGTCAAACGTGAACCTATTGCTAAATAAAAACGTAACAACACAACTATTATCCCCGTAGGTATAGACAAAGGTGCATAGTACACTCCCACGTATCGCCATTTATGATTACGTCAGACTATGGAACAGCTGGTAAGCCTACACTACACTACTGCAGGAAAATTTAAGTTACAAAAATTCCAATAGCGGGTGCCGTTGGATTGGAACGGGAATTGACCCCAATATCTCTCGAACAGCAGTCTCGCTTATAGCTACTCGACCAACGAGGCGGTCTAAAAAATATTTTTATACAATTGCATAGCTAGCAACCGTATCTATAGACATATTAAACGTTACTAAACATACAAACGTAATATCAGTGCTTTACCTAATACCAGAAATTGTCCAATCCTTATAAAGACAGTGTAGCGTACCGCTTTTTGTTACGGAGCGAGTAAGATTGTATCGGCGCATACAAAATGAGCGTACCAAGTTTTAAACAATAGTGCGTAGGCGCAGATTAACACAAAGTGTCGCTCGCCCAGTACGGAGTTCGATGTCCAATTCGGTTAGGAGTCCCGCGAGCGCGGGATTAGAGAATCCCGTGATACTGTCATTGATACTTGAAATGTCACTCGAAAGGATGGTAATTAAATATCAATTGTTTTTTGTTTAACGATTCGACGTTAAGATGTATATATCAGATTAGATACCACAGCTCTCTATAATTTAATTTTAATATATTTATTTTAATTCAAGATATTTCGAGAAACAGTTACTGCTCTAGTAATAATTCGAGCATGAGTGTGTAATATAAATAAATAATTCGATTACAATGCCGTAATCTTTTGTATTGCGTTAAACTTTGTTATATTTAAAAATATTATTTCAAGTGTTCAATATACAAGTGTTATTGTAACGATAATGAATGAGTGTGTTTCGTTTCGAAAGATTTAGTTGCGGTTTTATATATTTTGTAAAACAAGAACACCACTATTTAGGTCACTATTAAGTATATACAGTATGTCAAGATATACATGAAAATTATTTACCATTATACATAAAAAGATAGTATAATAAAACCATGTGAGCCAACTTAGCACCTAATCAATAATACCTTATTTTTCATTTTCAATCCCGGACATTTCTCTATTTCCCGGGATCTACATTAGGCGTAGATAGCAATCTCTTGATCTAGTTAACGTGTTGTCTAAATATGTCACGAGAAACTGGTTGGAATTATGTAGAGTCGGTATTTACATACACAATACAAACTTTCGGCCATTTATTGGCCGAAACCGAAACTAAGGCCGAAACTAGATTTTTTGGCCGAAACTGGCCGAAACCGAAACCGAAACCGAACCTTCGGTCGGTCACTAAAAATTATATAAAGACTATAGGTACTACACATCTATTGAGCTCTATTCCAGAACAATGGCGTAAGAAACTTAATTAAAAGACAAACAAGGCAATCTATGATATTATTATTATTATTATTCAATAAATAAATTAAATTATAATAAACATGCCTAACTCGCAACGAAACTTCGCTTCGCTTCGTCTTAAGAGACGCGGCGGTTTAATGAAAACCAGTATTCATATAGAAAGTTTGTATTACCGCGTGTATAATTAAACTGAAACAACGTATAGAGCCTATCTTATCTACACATCGAACCATTAACACAGCAGCACAAAAAAAACACACACAAACACACATTATAAATCAAACAAAACTATTAGGTGTATGTAAAGTATACACACACTGCCGGTAAGTGTGACCAGCTATGAACAACAAAAAACGTGAAAATTCAAATTTGTTCGCTTTCATACGTTTAAATAAAGTGGAAAGTTTACGAGATACACTTGCACAATACCTACTTGGTAATTTTATTAAAAGTTGATTTGATATATAATTGAACAATATGCTTTAATGAATATGTTTAAATACGTCGATGTCGTGGTATTCACGCAAGCATATAAGATCTAAAATGGTAATAATTGTAATCTACTCCCGTTAATGACTGAATTACAATCACAGAAACATTGTTGAGTCTGACGAGTAAACTAGGTGCAGTGCGAGCGGGTTCAAAATTTAAATTCCGAGCAGGCGTAGGCTTTGCTGCCACATTCAAGACTTCCTTTATTTAAATGTGATTGGTTTTATGAAAAATAACCGTGTGTCCATATCTATTATCTCTCAATCTAAAATGTTCCACACACAATCACACGATCTAAGTCACCGTAGCAATACACAGCCTGTCAAAACAAATGACTGTCCCAACACAATAACTGGTTAAAAAACTCATACGCTTGTTACGATCTATGGAAAATCAAATCTATTAGTGAACGATAAGGTCCAAAATCAAATACAATAGCGACTCGTCATGTAGTAGTGAACATCAGAATCACAGACTCGAAACTCATCTCAACCGATCTACGCTTAGAGAATAAAATCGAATGCGCTGTCAATTCAAATTTGACATACAAAACGATGTTCGCCCGCGGGCGGAACGTATCGAATAAAACAATCGAGACTCTAGTGCGAGAAAATAAACGACAGAATCGATTGTATCGACTCACGAGAATCGAGAGGTTGTTAACAATTGACGCCTGTTCTGTAGTTTATGCTAGGAGGAGATGAAACGGATCGGGCCGTAGGTCGAAGTGAGATCCTTGTATAGTATAATAAACTGTTTCACCATGAAATAGAACTCATTTTTGATTGACGCTCAATAGAAAACAATGCTTGCAATAAGATGGGTCAAGTGATTAAGCTATGGTTGCGTATAAAGGGTTAGTACAAAATGAACTAAAAATATACAAACACGTATCATCGATATCAAATTACTTGGGCATTGTTTATGTCAATCGGTTCAAAACGCATTTCTAGTTATTTATAAGCGAAAAGCGTAAATCTTGGCAGGGTTAGTTTTAGACAGCAATACACACCTCCCCTCTATTTCAAAACACAAATTGCAGGAAACTAAGGGATAGACTAGTTGTTTAAAGTTTAGTTTCCCACTCCAAGGTTCCTGAGTTTAAATTCTGACCGGTAATTGTTTAAAAAATTATATGCGCTTCAAGATTTAGTATTGTTTGCTGCAACGGTCAAGGAAAAGTTCCGAGCAACTTAATTGATTACGAAATCTGTCATTTAACACGGAGAACTTTTCGTAATGGGAGTAAAAACAAAGTATTTAAAACTGACCAAGTAGAAATGAAATTTTTGAGATTTTTTTAACCTATATTCGGATTACAGAATTATCCAAGATGTTTTTGGCTAGCTGCATGACAATTCGGATCATCGTATAATTTAAAATTTAAATTGTCAATATGACAAGAAACTTATATGCTTATTATACTGGTATCATAAATATATCGAGGTAATAGGAAAAAGATTCCAATAAGAGAATAAAATAAAATTCAAAAAAGATTTGATTTCATAAGAATTATATATTGTGATCTAAATGTAGTACATAACTTCTAAAAAGCAAAGATTATATAATAGAAAAAAAACTGAAATTAACTAAAACTAATTTCCAGTCTTCGAAAACCAGAACAGACGATTTATGGACCGAATGAACCATTTAAAGAAACACCTGTTTATCTTATAAGGACACACAATAATGTAAAGTAATTTATAATATATGTAGTAAAATATAGTAAAGTATGTAATAATATAGTAAAGTAGAACACAACAATAAACATCAAAACTAACATCGTAATGTTTTGAAGATCGTGTATTCTTTCCCAGTAGTTCACGGGTGGTCAGCGAACGCTGCGGTTGCGAAGGTACAGTTCGTGCCTCCACCAGCGGTATCGTATATCGGGAACGTGGGCGATTGAGTTCCGAGAGGTGTTTTGATGTACGTCTAAAAATATGGACTTTATCTAGCTTGTAATCCGTTCCAACTACCGATACATCTGTATATTTCAAGAAAACTATATTTGTTTCACGCTCAGGAAATACGTTATGATTTAATGGAACCAACTCTCTGGTGTACCAAGAGAAATCATTTCAAGTCTACCAAGCCGTACGCGGCTTCTGTGGCAGACTTTGACCTACAACCTTCTCAATCTGTGAAGAGGCCCGTGTCCAACAGAGGAACGATAAGGAGTTCATCATCGTCAACGTATTGCAGTCCACTGCTGGACATAGGGCTCCCCTGAGGGATTATGTCCATAATCCCCAACTGGACATGCGGGTCGGGGATCAGAAAGCACAGCTTCCTGCACGCCTCCGCTGCTACTTTCAGGCGGCCAGATCATGTAGCTGTACTTAGACAGGCCGCGCGGTACCGCCATCTACCAGCGCCGGGTATAGTTCCCTCTTACGACACCCTATATCCCAGCACGGGGTCGAGAAACGTGATATCATATACTGAGAATATACATTCTTTACTCAAAAAATTTAGTCTCCATCGCGACCTCGCTGCGATCGGCAAGAGCTTATGAAAAAGCACCTCAGAGACGTTTGAAACCTGTCTCGCCTATTACGACAGCCTATATTCCGGCATGGGGTTGGAGATATATTTTTACTTCGCCCTAACACGACAAATAGTTAATGA
>DWTO01001642.1:0-15694 GCA_018244755.1 Jemadia pseudognetus
CTCGTTCTGAGAGAAAACCGGTGTCTAACAGTTGAACGATGAAGGGTTAATGAAGTCGTTTTTTTCATTACAGTGAAAATAAACATAATAACACATTGGAGGAGAATTTGAAAATGGAACTTGGTTTAGCTATTCGATCCTATAGAATAAAATAATGTTTATTTTTTAAAATGTTATGACACACAAAATAAAGACAACATAACGCACCATAAAGACGTCAAATAACTATTGAAACATTTGAACGACCAAAAAAAAAGAAACTCAAATCGGACAATTAGCGGATAATTCTTCAAGAAAGTAAATATTGTCCTGAATGTCATATAATACTTTATAACATCTATTGAATATACTTACAGTTTAGTTAACTTCGATACAAAGGAGCATGCGTATATGAATAAAGTTGTGGGCGTATAGAAAATAAGGTTTTTTCATATAGGCCCTATAATACATAATCTAACATTGGTACAAAAAAATATAAAAATAATGTACATATATCGCTAAAAATACAGCAGACTGAGCCGTCTCAGATAGCTTCCGTGCAAAAAACATGTCTGCGAGCATTATGTACCGTACTATATAGAAGAAGGACCCCGTATAGGTCGGGAAACTAGTTGGGTCA
Organism: Jemadia pseudognetus; assembly: GCA_018244755.1. Lineage (NCBI taxonomy): Eukaryota > Metazoa > Arthropoda > Insecta > Lepidoptera > Hesperiidae > Jemadia > Jemadia pseudognetus. The sequence continues at coordinate 620 of DWTO01001642.1, forward strand.
CCCCGAAAAAACTAATGTGAATCAAGCCGGCTTAATTTATATTATGTTCTAAGTTTTGTAATTACAATTTAGCTATTTTAAATTATACAATGTTGGCGTATCATAATCATATTATACGATGTTGGTGTCTCCTAGCATTTTTTTGCTTAAAACAAAGACTCCAAACACTATCTAGAAATATGAGATTTTTTTATTAATATATGTATGCTACAGTACATACTCTACAGTATATAATTATATACTCACGAACTCTATAAACTTCGCTTCTACTTCACTCTATAATGATAATTCTTGGGTAGTTTGTTAAATGTCAGATTCTATATACCGTCTTCGGCTCGTGTAAAGTTACCTTTGTAGGTCTGTGTTGAGAGCCCCTCGAAGCCCCGGCCTTCGATTTACCTCCTTGACACATTTAAAAGAATAGGGATTAGCTTTACGTTTTATGGGTCACAGGTTCGACTCCGACCGAACAAAAAAGTCAATCGATTTTTCCCATGTTATTTGATAGTAAGCTGTGTAGTGTTTTGATGACCGAAATACATAGACGATTTCGTTAACTTTTGTGTATTGATTCTTACGAAGACCGTGTTAAAATAAATTTCAGTCAACGAAGTGGGATATCGTTATTTCGTCCCATGAAGTACATTTACTGTAACCCATAAATATATTCCTTATGGCAAAACTGAAGTAACACTTCAATCTTATCGTATCTGTCAAATAGGAAACAGTAAATCACTTCCGTGTACGAACACAGGAGATTAAAGAAAAATGTTATTTATTATACAAGCCATTGGACCAATAGTGATTTTCTATTTCAGTCATGTTTGATGAAAATATACACATCGTTTGCCTCACTCGCACCAATATCCCAGCTCATAAGTTATTCAAAGACTTTCGTAATATACTTTAATACATTTTCAAACAGTAAATTTACTTTGCATGTTTCAACGTACGTATTGCCTATCTTAAACTGAAATATATACTATTCTATATATGTATAGTGTATAAATAATATACTAGCTGCCATGGCAAACGTTGCTCTGCCATAGAAATTATTTTTAGTAAATGTTATTGTTATTAAATACAAAAATACAGAATCTATTGTCAGTGTGTTTTGTTTAAAAACGAACGATGGTTTTGAATATTGTTCAAACCAAAAACGAAAATCGCACTTAAAAATGGAAAGTAGAATGGAATTTTTTTTTGCGTCATAGATATTTTTTGATGCCAAATCTATTATTTATCAACTGTCTATATGAAAAAACAATGCTCGGTCTGATCTATGATCAGATGAAGTTGACATAAATTATTATTATTATTAATAGCCTCATTTTTGTTCTAAAGACCTATATATTTAATAACCTATATATCCAATGTCAATAAATGTAGCAACTTGAATATTTAACAAACAGTATTTCACATTTATTAACCAGTTAATGGAGAGCAGAAACTATCCAATCATATACAAAATATCGCGTACAAGTTTACGCGTGAAAAAGTACACAAAGTATTTGTCCGTTCGTGCGAAGCTGGAGCGAGCTACTAGAAACATCTAGATCGATTACCAAGATACTGGATATCGGAAAGGAATTCACCAAAGATTTTTCTCTTTTTCTTTACGAGCCAATCCGCCGGGAAATACCGAACATAATGCCCAAGAAACTGTAAGGCTTCTGTTCTAATAGATAATACAAAAGAGTTTCTGAAACAAAAGATGCCTCTATTACTTTTATAATAGTTTCGAGTTAATTACTCTTCGATTTTGGTTGATACAAACTTACGTGCATATTAGACAATGGTATCATAATAGTATAAAAGTTTTGTATCGCTTGAATTATATAAAGATACTTTTGGCAATTAAAGCGGGATGAAGAGGAACTGGTTATAAAATAGGTAGCATGTTATAAGTTTATGACCTATTTCGCGCTTCGGAGGAAATGTAACTACATGTTGGGACTTGATGTGTCAAGTGTGTGTTGTTAACTATGCTGAGAGACATTATCAGAATTTAGTATTGTAATTTACTCATGGTGATATTAACATTTTCATTTCATTATTTCATTAGTATCTAGTAGCTTCATTAGTAGTAGCTTCATTAGTAGTAGCTTCATTAGTAGTAGCTTCATTAGTAGTAGCTTCATTAGCAGTAGCTTCATTAGCAGTAGCTTCATTAGCAGTAGCTTCATTAGCAATAGCTTCATTAGTAGTAGAACATCGGTTTTTTGTTGAAAGACTTCTATGAATTCTTCTATTTGAAACATTTAATGATTATCTTCGCGCAATAATAATATACCTCAAATATCGATTTGAAAACATAATTTTATGCATTAATTTAGCGCTGAGATTGTTGCGATTGATGTTATAACGGTCTTTCACATTCATCACTTTATTTATGTAGCGGTTTGCGACTGTTTTCTTTGACGTTTGGAGACAGAATGTCGATTGCCGCGCTCTACGTTGACGAGAACACCAAAAGTGTACCTACCCACATGTTTAATTATATTCGTCACTAAATGATAAATGGAATTTCTACTAAAATAAAATATGAGTTCACTACTCGAATTAAAAGTTGTTTTTGGCCAATTATCAGATTACCTATATACCTAATTAGGTTAATCAATTTAATGCATATATAACATCAACGACATATTATTATGTTATATACTTTAATAATAATTTTACTAAGTCAATTTATCAAATATTATTGTGCTACTTAGAGATTAAAGTAGATAATTAGTTAGAGAAATAGCAGGATAATGATTAATCCCTAAAGCTATCTCCGCGAAAGCCTTGGATTAAAATCATCAAATCTCAAAAAATTTAAAGACCTTATAAAATTTACCACTGATGTCCCCATATCCACATATAATAAAGCCATGTCTTCCCTAATTATAAAATGGTTTCGTATCTGCGTCCGCGACACGGCTGTGAGCATTTTATATCAAGTATTTTAGTCCATCATTTTGATACTTTAATCAAACTCACAATTTGTCTATGCCGTTTGGGAGTACAGACAACAAAGAGACGGCGCTCAGGCGAGCTCAGGTGCGAACCCCCAATCCAACGTACGCTATATTTGAAATTGGAACGAAAGCGTTCTGTGCAAACGTAATCAAAATAGCCATAATCGTTAATGGGGCTTTTAACTGTAAGACTGAGTATTGTCCTAATGTATTGTAATTTTTCATGACGAATAACAATAAATTTAATGTCAAAGATATCGCCCATAGATATTTTTTAAGAAATATTTTTCGCCCATGCTTGCGAAGAATTGCCAATTATGTGGAATAAGAGAAAAATTATTATTATAATAAAATGTATTCCATTTAAACCTTTGTTCTAATCTTTTCAAATTCAAAAACGTTCATTTGTACAGGCTTACGGGTGATCTTACAACTTGTTAATTGTACGATTTCTTAATGTACTGCCGGGTTGGAACGCGACTTTAACGGAAAAGATATTTCTCGAATCTCCGAGGGATTGTCTTTTTTCTTCATTTCTATTAACTTCTTATTGCGATCTCTCTTTTTTCAATATTGTATTTATGTTTACAAAAGAGTAATTTTGTTTGGTAAAATACGCTACACTGTTTTAGGTACGTTTTGGTTATATTTTATATGTTTACCAAACTAGGTTTACCAAACTGCCTTACTTTTTAAAATTGGCCAAAATATTTATGTCTGTAATCTGTTTAATGTGATCACACATAACGACAACGCAACAAAAGCACTCATGCTTCCCACCAAAAATGTATTAGTGAGCCAGAAATTTGTTATACAATCGGTTTCGAAATTTACATTTGTTATTTATACATATAAAAATAACAGTTAAACTGTAGCGAACTCAGGTGTGAATATAGCCAATTTGTTCTAACAGCGGGCTGTATTTGAGGTTGTAACGAGAACATTTTGTATGAACTTAATCAGCGCGACCATTAGGTGAATGTGTTTTAATATGATTGAATTGCATTTGTTGTTATAAAAAACATTGGAACAGGCAAAAATGGCATTTGACATGAATTCCACAAAGCCCACAAGTCCATTTATAAATTTATTATTATTAAATCCTCACTACACGGGATAATCAGATAATATTTGTAAACTAGCATAAATCAGTTTTACTTATGGATATACGAAACATTAGTAGATTTATTTAACGGACTATTAAGAATTTTTATCTTAATATCATACCATATTATCGTACTGAGAATACTTTAGAGGGAATAGTATTCGACAAAACGCCTGTTTCTTATTAGAACGAGCATTTATAACACATTGTTTAATGTCGCTATTTATTTAAATAATAACAATTAAAGTGATATTCCTATATTTTTTACTAACATGTACATACATATTACAACCTCTTCATTTACCTAATATGAATCAGATTTAGCACCTGGATACATCACTGACGAGCCTCCTAACTTCAACCAAGTGTATATTTGTCTAGCGCTAGATGTCACTACTATCGACGGTTTAAATAATAGATGTTTTTCAGCCGCTGTTTTCGCTAAAAGCACAACTTCCTTTTTCGGAACGGATGAGCATTTACAGCAGAACGGCCTATTTTTTAATAATAGATAAAACTGGGTTACGCTGTACTATATTTCTGCATAACAGATAGTTGTGTATGCAATGTCTGTGTTATTCTTATAGTTAGATTAATTGTTCGGCGTTATTTTTACTAAAGTAAGTATTCTATGGGACATATAACTGTCGATAAGTTGAGGTACTAATGGTGTATCTAACTCTTCGGTGAAATACAGTTTAGTCGGTCTTTGGCTTCCTAAAGGATGTCCACTCGTTTCAACAGACGCTGTCCAAATCCCACTTTTAACAATCTGTAAGGAGACACGGATCTAGGTAGAGTTCAGATTTTTTATCTTGAAACACTCTTGTACGATTCATCTTATGTATCTTTTAAACCAGGTACCTGATAATTAAGCGATCGTATTTTAGTGTCAGTACATTTTAACTACTAGTATATTATAGTGCTTACTAATAAATTCAGTAAAAAATGTTTATATGAGACCTAATAAGGAGGAAATTTAAACTTATGTATATACCGACCAATATATAGTTTATGTAGGTAGGTTCTACCTAACGTAACCTACAGTTCATTGGTGCCGAAAATTGATTTTTACAAATTATTAATTACCCAAAAAAAGAAAAACTTAATTTATAGAATTATAAGACAATAAAGAAATACTCCTGGACAAAGATTTGATAGTGGAAACCATAGATTCAGGACGAGAGTATGATACCACTACATACTGCATATTTAACGTTTACGTATACGGGTAAAGCAGTCGTCCGTAATATTAAAAACATTTGAAAGCTCACCGACAATTTAACGACCGTTAAAGTACACTCACCATCAACAATTTAACGTGTCCTCCTAAACAGCGAAAAACCCGTAAAACGTTTACTGCTCTGACTTTGTTCATGACTGTACCAGTCCTTTACAATAATTAAACTTTGTCTTTCTGAGATATGCTTGGTTTTTATATCTTTATACATTTTTTAATATAAGAAAATTGTTGGAGTACTTAAAATGTTTTTTTAATTAAACATTTCTAATGAATATTGATCCATCGCGGAGGCAACAGACGGGGTACATTGGAAGGGGTAAATCCCGTCTTCCGTACGTTAGCGCACTGGAACCCCGGGCGTGCCACCTCTCCAGACCCATTTAGTGGGTGGGTGGCCCCCGTATCAAGGCCACGCATGTAGGGGCTGGAGGAGGGCGTTGTGTGAGCGACTAAGAATCTCTGAATGTGTAGTTTGACGGCGTAGACAAAGAACGTAAAAATTAAGTCCATTCACCTCGTTGCTGATTACCTATACACATAGAATTCAATGTGGTATATACAAAGTGGAAAAGTGAAACCCTGGAAGATTATGTCCAGTTTTATTTTCACAGTACTTTGTCTACAGACGAAAACAGCCATTTTCGATCCTGGCAAAGAGGCAGATGGGCCATGATCACGGTCGCCTATGGACATGTACAACACCAGAGAAATTCCCAATGCCTTGCCAGTTTTGAAGGAGAGCTTTTATTACGCCTTTCTGGAAGAACCTCGTGGCAAAGCGCTGCGAAAATACCTCAGAACGAGTCGCATTCAACATCTGACACACGTGTGGAATGAATGAGCGCGCAACCTGAATGTTATGGGCCCGCCACGTATCGAGCTGACGTTGTTTGAGTCTCATTCTTCGGCGGGTGATGCGATGAAGGAAAGGTGACAAGGTTACCAGTCCAAAAAGCTCCTCAGAATAATCACCATTGTACAGCCGATAGAATACGTAGAAAGAACCTATATATGTCACTCCGGAGATTTAATTTTTTTAGCCTTTCAATGATTCTTAGGTCTTTGGCGATTCGAACCGCAAGTTTTCCATGAAGTCAAATGGATTGAGCTGATACTGCGATGCTATCCTGAGGTGTACATTACTCCCTGTGAGACCTTACATTAAACCATCAAAAGCTGTCTGAAGGCCATACATATGACATAGAAACTAAAAATTTCAAAATATTATCGTACGTCTTATAAAACCACACACTACTTGCATAGAAATTAGTATTAGAACAAGATGTTTATTGTATATTAATTTGTCGTTTTTATTTTACGCTAATCGTAATTCGGTAATACTTGTAATAATACTTGTAAGTAAAAATTTGAGCGTTTATTTTTGTAATTGAATTTAGTCCTACAATTCCACAGTTTTTAAAAGAGTTTTCAAAGAGAATTTCATTTATAAATAACTCGCTCTCCCACCGAACAAACTTTTTCCGCATGATAATAGTTCGTGTTGTTAGGAAGAGCAAAATGGACGGCTAAAAAAATCTCCTCCTTCTATAAACTTCAAACTATGTACATATTACATTTTATCAAAATTGCTTCAACAATTTATCGGAAAAAGTAACACATAAACAAAGTTACTTTCGCATTTAAAATATTGTTTCGTTTCTCGACCAACAAGGTGATCTTAAGTCAATTTTATGGGCAGTAAAATTGTAAATGAAAAACTCATTTCTGCTATGAAATCTACCGTACACGTTTTCTCAGAAGGCTATAACGTACATAAAACTTCATAAAGCTAATCAAAATAAGTACATAATACTTCAAAAATTACTTTTAGTGCAAACCTCGTGGTCATTTCCCAGAAGACCCAGATATGCAATGAAATTTTTAATTTAAAGTCAAGATAGCTCGTATTTAAATTACTACGGAAAATCTACTTCGTCACGTACCTGTCGTTTAATTTTATTACATAGGTACTATTATTCGTCTGCGGTTCTCAAAGTTTGCTCCACAGATACATTTACTTGCAAACAGAGTTGATACTGTATTTATAATTACTGTTAACATATTATTACAAACAATTTGCCAGAGCCTTGCATGTGTGACAGATAGCTTTATTTATTTTAAATGACCAGAGGAGCCTATTAAAAGTAAGCGGTCATCTCTTATACATATAGGTAGGTATATTTATCATACCAGAAAAGCGGGCAAGTAATTTTACCAATTTAAATATACCTAATTATTTTTTGACCTTTCTTTTGTCTTATTAAAAGTTGACAATGGTAGATTTAGCGAATATAAAAAAAATATAAAATCAGGCTGCAGTCGTTACGATGGACTAAGCAGCGAAGCTACAGCAATCGGTCGAAGTTAGGTGTAATTTCTTTAATTAAAACGTGGATCACGGAACACTGTAATTACTGAATGACCGTATGGGTTTTTTGGACAGATGTGAATTGTAAACACATTTGCACCAGCCTACGAGTACATGAACAAGTGTACAAAATATCTACAACTTGGCTAGAAAAATATTTTAAGTGCTAATACAAAAACGAAAGTTGCCAGTAGAAAAATAATCGTACTTAAAAAGTCACGAGGTATTCGAGAATAATCCTCCTTCAGAGACTTTGAATTTAAAAGTGCCTCCGAATCTGCAGAGGCTCTCGCGAGTCTTGAGAGGGGCGGAATAGGGTTGATGTCTTCCACCCTCTCATTTCGCTCTGATTTTCAATTTACAAGTCGTCATTTAATGCTTATAATGTCTGAAAACTTAAAAACATTTAACATTTCAGACGAGTGTATATGCGACGTCACTGGGTATTAGAGGCATTAAAACAATAGTCAAACAAGCAGTCGAGCTGTAACTAAATAGTAGCACTAAAGAAGTTGTGTATTATATTTCTGGCATTGAAATATAACTATTTGGCTTATTTTAGAAACACATTACGTTGGAGACATGACAGGGCGATATGTAATTAATTCCGTAACTTGTTTGTGGCGAAAACAGTGCGATAGATATAATGTGGATAATTGCCAAAGTGTCTAATTGGTGAAAATTTGTTTCATTTTAGTGTTGTTGTATTTTACAGTTTAAAGATTTCTCAGAGCATTCTCTTCCGATAGTGTATTCTTTTAAACAGAATGAAGAATCAGTTGGAAATAGGTCTACCGAAAAATTCGAGATAGAAATGGTGGAATTACTAAAGTTTTGTCAAAAAAATTACAGCATTGGAATTTACTAACCTGTGTTGTGTTTTTAGGGAAACCTTTATTTGATTTATTTCTATTGGTCCTGTTCTCGATTATTGTCAAGTCCTACACCTTAAACCGTCTTCCTCTGCACTCTTATGTGATCTGAATCGTAGGTTTCTACTAAATTCCGCTGCAAATCAGAAGTGAAAACTTTCTTTAACAAGTAAATAGTATGAAAGTGATCTTCAACCCTTTATCGTTCGACTGCTATTAGAAAAGCTTTGGTTTCGTGGAACATGTGTTTGTGATAGCAGATATCACGTCTTTAATAATATTACGAAGAAATGCAAAATGTGCACTTTTCTTAATTATTTGTCCCTTTACCATATTTCTACAAATACAAACCATTGCCAATAGATCATGGACATTAGTATCTGCGTCATTCTGTTTCCAAGTCCTACCTGGCTCTTGGCAATTATTGTTCCTGTTGAAACATTGAATTCGACGAATTCAAGTACTTTTAAGAAGTTGGGAGTTGGCGAAAGCTGTGTACCAGTTTCGATGGTGCCAAGAATTTGCAAGGTTTTTATCAGGAGTAAGATATTTTTTGTCGTTGTAGATGATTGACTTGATTAAATAATATACAGGCTGTTGTTACATATTATTGACGAACATGTTGTCATCGTTACTTTTTTTTAAATGAATGTCCATTAAAGGGTATATAATCTTTTGAAAACAAGCTGGCCACCATGTCTCATTTAAATTAATTTACATAAATCCAATATGGTAGAACAAGCTTCGGGACTATTTAAATTGCAAGAAGATACCCAGTGGTCACGTGTTTATAGGTCGGAGCTTATAAATTTGCAATTAATACGATTTCCTTTCAAACTTTTCTACTAAAAAGTTGCAAATTCAAAATAATGAATAATATAAGTAAACTATTATACATTTTATATTATACAACGCTTCAAAGTAATCTTGATTAAAATATCTTGCTCAGTTTCAAGCATACATATATGCATATTGCTCGAAGGGCTTTAGCCCATCTGTTGACCTTAAATATAAGGGCTGACTTAAAAGGTCTACATATATTACACACATTAAATTGAAAAGAGCTGAAAAAAGGTTTGAAAAGCATATAAAAAGCTGAGAATTAATAAAAAGCTAGCATTATAGTCGTTACGAACATCCAAGTGTTCTTTTTAAACACTGTTTTTTTAAAGAAACAAATAGATAATGGAATATAGTAACATGGCAGTATGATTTCTTGATAATTATTAATATTTTTATAACCGTCTTTCTTTTAATTATAAACACTGAAATGTTCGTAAATTCAAGGGATATTTTTCTGTAAAGCCCCATTTTAAAAATGCAGACTTGACATACTATACGGAGCTAATTTCATTAATTTCCTGTTTATTTGCGTGACTTATATTACCATCTCTGAGTGTCATCGGTGTAAGCTTCATATTAAATATTAACAGCTTTCATCAGAAACATATGTCGATTTGAAAAATGCCATTAAAAATCCTGTTTCGAGAAATCTTCATAGGTTATATTGATTCTCATGTAGCAGTACACAAAACTGTTTCAATTGACCTGATTCGTTAATTTACACATTGCAGGTTGTCCAGAAATTTTACTAATCCATAATGGTATAAGCTTGAAGGACATGATTCCAGGTCTTGCCATGCTTTCTCCTGGCCTATGGAAACATCTGCCTTCAACAGTGAGATCCAGAGGGTCAGATAAAATATGTACAAACCATCAAACTGGCAATTCTTTCTTAATTCCTTAAATTCCTTAAAATAACCTAGTTATTTTAAATGTTTACTACTGAATTCGTTTGTAAGCCAAGTCATAAAAGTATGATAATTACTCAAACGAGCAGATGCAAGTACAACCTTACGATAAGCAAACGAAACCCAGGTTGAAGTTAGAAAGACATTTATTAAATTTATTCCTACCAAAACACAAAAACGTAGATTTGGGCCACGATATCGCGAACTCACAATTGAAATAGAAGCTTAATCGTTTCTGATAAGACCTATTTTTGAATACATCTGCTTTTATATGGAATGAAATCCATTTGTTAGCCTGTCACGTGGGTCCAATATTATTCTGGAGGTCTGTTGCCCTTAATTGAATACAGCTTACAGTTCAATTTGATACCCTTACTCTTTTTAATTTTATATAACTGGTAACAAACGGTAGAACAGACATCATTTTTATATCTTTACGGCAGTCCCCTTACGAGGTAGGCAAAGAGCACAAAATACCAAATATATTATCCCTTACGATCATGACGTGTTTTTTACTGCCATCACTCTCTACATACATGTGCGCCGGTCTTACAACATTTTGACCTGCTCTTAGCAAGTATGAAGACAAACATTTTGTCTACTAAAAAAACTTTAAATTGTGACGGACAAATCGCCATCCTAGAGAAGTAAATCAGGAGGCATGGCGTGTAGTTAAGTGTAATCAGACCTTTTACTCCGTGTAACAATGAAATCTTTAATGTCAAATGTCATGTCACGAGAGGCTTTGCTGCATGAAGTTAATATGTGTGCATTGTTGAGTGACCTATTTTTTTCTAACTCAACATTATTACTAACACAAGACCTATTTCCTGGCTGCTATAATGATATTTTCCTCATTTGTGTATTTTCAGAATTAGAATTTTCATTCATTGCTTACGTAAACGTTGACTAACACAGAAGGCTAGTTAAGATTAAAAGCACGACCTGGGACTAATGGCAGGGTTGTTTGCTTACAACGATACCCAAAAGGTTCCCACTGTTTTCTTACACGGTATTCCTACTGAAATGTGTAACTAATAATTAAAATTAAACACACCAAAACTTAAGGATAATCAACGTTTTATTCAAATCATTATATCTCATGATACCGTACTAAATAAATGGTCTATATAAATCATCGTCATTATCAGCTTATTGCAGTACACTGTTGGACATAGGGCTTGTCTAATTGATCATGCCCACAATACCCACGCTGGGCATGCCGGCTGGGAATAGCTATATATATGTACCTACATTGTATTGTACTTGTCGTTTAACTTTACATTGTATTATCCTATTGTACTTATCTTTTAACTTTACATTGTATTATACTATTGTACTCATCGAGTCGCGTGCTCCCATACATGTGCACGATAAGTATCTATGCTCGAGAAAGAACGAAAGAAAGAGAAAAAATCTGTCGGTTACTTTTCTTAGATTTACTTCAAATTAAGTTTCCATATCTCTATATGTTAGAAAAGTGACATTCTCTATCTCTGAAGATCTCCAGAACAAGGAAAGTATGATCACATTCTGGGATGTAACAATATCAGATAAAAAAAAGATTTAACACATCCGATGAGAATGTTTCCTTATCCCCTGGAAAGTTATTTTGGTTATATTCAAAATCTTCACCAAATTATATTAGTTACCACTGCAGGCGTTATATTGTTTATACATATTGTTTATACGTATCTCATTTTCTAAGAAATATTAACAATAAAAAATATATAAGAAACATTAAAATAAGAAATTCTATTGTATGCATGTTAATTATAATCACGATTAACATTATTCATCTTGACATATTAAATTAAACATCTTTCTTTATATTAATGTAATAATATTATAGTGAAAGTATTATAAAACAATAAGGTTAGAAGGAATATTTTTTTTGAATAAGCAAAAATTAAAACTATAATGAGTATAATTAAATTTTAAATAATCTTGTGGCGGTTTTAGCTAATATTTCGAAACTACGAATACAAAGGAAAAATAGTAAAAAGGAACGCAACACATTTATAATTTTAGTTTCAGACTAAAATTTCAATCGTCAAATACATAATTGTGAATGTTAATTGAAGTTTTGAAATTTGTGATATGAATTTGAGGAAGAATGAAAACCTTGTGTGAATGATAAGATACATACGACGGTGGTCTGATTCTGACATCATTTAATTTTAATAATAATAATAATAGTAGGCGGTTTTTTATTTGATTCGTAGCAGTGAACATTAAGCTATATTCACATTTCAATTTGGGGGTTAAATCCCTAATTCACCACTAACATATGTGTTTTCTTAGACGCATGAAGTTTGCCACTTTTAAATTGACCAGAAACCTTTTTTCCTAGTAAGACCCCTAACCTTTATGATAATCGTAGGAGGCGCGTGGCAAACAAGGAAACCGTAAAAAGATTGAAGACGCCTCCGAAGGTGAAAATATATATTTTTTTCTAATTTTACATTACTTTTTGTACCGAATCTAGAAATAAATTGGGAAAATGATGACCGTACCTTAATTTATACATTTAACTATTACATTGGTAAATGACCTGAGACTATCGGGATTCTTTCTAGATAAATGAAGTCAAAGACGTTTCTTAAAAATTGTGACACCAAGAATTCTCCCCAAATGTCAAACAAGCTACTGTAGCCTTTGGAATCATTCCAAAAATGGTATTTGTTACTGTGCACGCTTTCAGTTGGCTTCCGTTTGAGCGACACTTTGCCTTGATTTGGAGGTAGCTGAAGTTATATCGGGGTTGAATCAGGAAGTAATTTCCTTCCATCAATTCTTTGTAAATAATATAACATCAACTGCAGAGCTGATATCATTTTCATCTGATTCATCTAATTCAGCTGATTCATCTAATTCATCTGATTCATCTAATCAAATATACATCTCATCACACCGTTAATACAATATCAAATTGACACTATAGAATCGTCTCTTTGTTTTTATATAATTTTGCCTTGTTATTAATAAACCTCCAAAAGCTTAATACGCATTTTGTCATTATAAACCCGGTTTACCAATTTCCCGGATTACTATATTGGAAAGTTTTATGAAGGCGATTATACGAAAAACGTTGCTAGCTTTATATTTCAGCTTTTAACTCCACAGGTCTGGATTTCGACTATTGGTATTGCTATTTATTTTCAAAGACTTTTTGTACTTTTTATTTTGGATATTACGTAATGTAAAGGTGAGTAAAACATTGTAATGAAATCTGCGGATTATAACGCGTAGTTGGTTAACGCGGCAGTCTAGGAGGTTAAATTTGCGCCCGATGTATGGCAATAAGCTCAACCCCTACTCAATGATGGAAAATGAACGTGAATCGTGGGAGTGTACTACATACCTCTGCTTACCTCTTCGGGGTTTACAAGCGTGACTGTGCGTTTATTATGTTGCTTCATTTATTTGCAAGGATTCTTTCTTAGGCACAGGGTACACTCAGCCCTCAGCGCCACGATCGTGATAAACATTACGTAATTCAGATATTTGACACAAACTGTGTGTTTCACTACAGTAACTGTTAGTACTGCCTCTTCATTCAAAATTTGCCCATAATATAAACTGTTCTATAAACTATTAATTGATTGGAAAAGTAGTTTAATTTTTGAAAAATAAAAGATCGTCATACACAATTTTAAATATCAGCACATACTGGCCACTAGTTTCAAGCTTATGGGATTATGGCGAGCGCTTGTAGGACAATCCGCGTCCCACAAAAGCAACCCTTTCAAAGGCCTTTGTCGTACATTGTTTTTTTTTATCCGTCAAAGCGAGTAACTGAGTAGCTGCTTAATGGTTTCCATACAATACTTAATGGTGGTATTCTGTTCGCTAGCGCTCAGTACGATTTAACTTTCGGTAATTCACACACAAACGCACAAATTATACCCGAAAAATGATTCTGTAAAATAGCGCAATTTGAAATGCTTTCAGTATGTACATATATATTTACTTATCTATGTGAAAGTATCCCAAATTATTATTATTTTATGTAATAATATTAACCAACTCGTGGGTATTTCTGGGGACTTTTAATAGCAATAATATTCAACAATAATGATATCATTGTTACATAACCAGTAAATTCAGGGAATTGAATAATAATGAAAATATTCGAGAGATAAATATACGAGAGACTTACTAGATGGGCTAAATAATCGTACATTAACATGATTTTAAAAAAGTAACATCACTCCTGTAATCCCCGAAAATGTAGCCAGAGGAGTGTAGTACACTCCCTCGTTTCACCAGATGCGTTAATGTCCCACAACGGACTGGGGGGTGGGTTTATTTCCACACACCGGGCACAAACCCAGACTCTGACCTACTATAAATGCTTACTAGAAAATCTAAGGTATTAAAATCTAATATAACCCGATCCGGGATTTGAACCCAGGATCTCTCGATCGGCGGTCGCACTTGCAGCTACGTATTCAACGAGGCAATTAAAACAACTTCAAGAAAAATATGTTATGTAACATTAACAGTGGCTAGTACATAACTTCTTGCAGCAAAGCAAAAGTGTCTCAATTCCATATTAATTAGTATGAGCTATATTTCAGATAATCAGCTAGATGTCTGTTCTTCCAATCCAGTATATCTGTTTGTATAGATCAATCCATCTAGATATACAATACGATACAATACAATATACTTTATTGCACACTGAACTCTTTATACATAATAACAAACAATAAGAGAGGAAAAAAATACACAAAATAAGAAAAAAAAAAAGGAGTGTGCAATAGGCGG
>DWTO01001643.1:0-15693 GCA_018244755.1 Jemadia pseudognetus
TTTCTTTCCCTTTTTGTGGAGCAGTATTATAGTTGATACAGTCCACTGATGAGGTATGTACTCTGTCTGCAAAATGTCATTGAATAAGTCAGTGATACTGTCGGTTATTACCTCAGATGATGCTATAAGCAGTTCATTAGATATGCAGTCCTCTCCTGGTGATTTTCCTTTCTTCTGTGAGTTGATAGCTTTAAGGACTTCATCTCTTAGTATATGCGGGGTCTCATCCCCATTACTTTTAACATATATTTCTAGTTCTTTCGTTGTCTCGGGGTTGCTGTATAATTCGCGGTAGTAATCTGTAGCTGCATCTAATATTTCACTTCTATTTGTTTTATTATTTTTGTTTCTGTGGTCTTTTATGCTTTTAATCCAGTTTAAGTTTTCCCTTAGTTCTTCCCATGCTTTCTTAACTCCGCTTGATTTTTCTATGTAGTAAGTTATTGTATCTGCTCTTGTTTTTTCTCTGTGTTTTCGTATTTGCCTGTTTATTTCTTTACTCAGTTTTACTATTTCTTGTTTGTTGTTTTTCCTGTCCTTAAACATAGTTGTTCTTTGCGTGATCAATTTTCTTGCTTCTGCTCCAAGTTTGTCTTTTTTTGTTTTAATTATTCTAACTGTGTTTTCGATAGCTTTTAATTCCCTCTCTAGAACATCATATTTTTCTTGAACATCCGTAAGATTTTTTGTTACTCTTAAGTTTGTACGTAAGGATTGTAGCGAGTTTTCTGGAAGTGGCAAAGATACTGGTTGATTTGTATACCGAATGTTTTTTCTCGATTTTTTTGGTTCCCTTGTGTACAGCTGTCCTCGAAGTAATCTATGATCTGTATTGTAGTTAAATTTGTTGACGACATCTACATTAGAAAATAGTTTTGGCTTGTTTGTAACAATGAAATCTATTTCATTTTTTACTAACCCATTCGGTGACAACCATGTCCATTTTCTATTATGTTTTCTGCTGTAGTAAGTGTTCATGATGTTAAGGTTGTTTTCCAAATTAAAGTTTATTAATCTTTGTCCATTGTCGTTTCTTTTCCCTGTTGTAAATCGACCAAGTATTTTGTCTTCGTTTATTTTCCTTTTTCCTAATTGGCCATTAAAATCTCCCATTATGATTATAGTCTTACACAATTTTAGCATAACTGCGTTAAGGTTTTTATAAAACTCGTTTTTTATTTCTTCTTTGGCGACTTCAGTCGGAGCATATATTTGTACGAATGAAGTTGGTTGTTTATGGCCAGGAAGTTTTATATTTAAGACAGCTATCCTATCTGATACTCCTATAAATTCTATTATTTCGGTTTTGAGATATTTTTTAACCATAAATCCTACTCCATATAAGCCAGCTGATACATTCTTGTAGTAAAATATATAATTTTCATGCTCCTCAATTTTTTCATCAGATCTTCTCACTTCGCTCAAGCCTATAATGTCCCAGTTCACGGATTCCAACGCATTTTCTAATTCTAATAAGGATTCCTAGGATTTTAGCGATCTTGTGTTAAGAGTAGCTATATTGAATCTGTTCTTTTGTCTTTGTTTTTCAAAGTTTTGATTCGTAGACAATTGTTTGTGGTATACATGTGTTGCAAGCTCTTGGGGGGTATGGTCTCTCTCCCCACGGTGACCAACCGTATTGGGGATTACTTTGTTTTTGACTAATTTTGCTCTTGTACTTTTTAGTTCACTCACGTTTCCGGTGTCTAATATTTCCTATAACTTTTGCTGTTGCGAATGTTTCTCTGTCAGTGAAAAGGATCTGGCTCTCATGTATGCAAATGCGTCAGTTTTATGCATTTTGGACGGGGCTATAATGTTTTTTCCTCCTTGCTGTGATGATGTTTGTATACATTTGGGTGACGTAGAAACTTCTCTTTTCCTTTTTTCGGATTCTGATTTTCCCCTTATGATAAGTTTGTTATTCTTAATGAATGCTTCGTTACCCTTTTCCCTCTCTTTTCTTAATTGTTCCTGCAGACTTTTGCGTATTTCAAGCGTTTCTTTTGAGAAGTCTTCGGTAAGATACGTTTTTGGTGGCATTTTTGTCTTATTTTTCATTACCTCTGCCTTTTTCTGATATGACGTAAAGGAGATTAGTATAGGTCTGTTTCTACTTGCCTCTTGCTTTTTTCCCAGTCTATAAAATTTATTTATTTCAATTTTTTCTAACTTGACATTCAGTATTTGTAAAGTATCCCTTATTGTGTTAAATAGTTCTTCATAGTTATTCTCGGTATCCTTTATACCATGTATTATTATATTATTTCTCCTATTCCCGTCTTCTAAATATTTTATCTTTTTGTTCAATATTTCCACTTGAGACTTAAGATATTTATTTTCTTCTATTAATGGTTGTAATTTCTCTTCAATAGTGTGCATTAAAGTATCGCATATATTTTGTGTAATTGTTGCTGTCTGTTTTTCTAGTTCCATTTTCATCATTTAAAATAGTTGTAACGTTTCCTCTGACATACACTTGGTTTCCATAATGCATTAACTAAACGTTTCTGAGTGCGTGTACCGGAACGTTATAGATTGTTTTTTTTATGTTGGTATTACTGCGCTTATGTCAATGACAAGTGTTAACTTTATACGGCTAACTTCGCACTTGTGTCAATGGCGAATAATGTAGCAATGTTAACCTCTAAATTATGCTGCACTTGTTGATATTTTTGCACACGATCCACTCTTAGTTAATTTTTGTCTCAAATAGTTGTGGTTTTGTTCGTCTTCTGTGTTTTCCTTCCACTTCGAGAAGATTTTTGCAGTTATTCACTAGTTATTCTATTTAAAATACGGGAGCACTTTTATGACACTGTTACTGCTATGACAGCCGGAAACGGAAGCCGGTTTATTATACGGTATATAAATTAAAGCAACATAAAAATATATTTAGGTAGGAATAAAGCGCTTATAAATCCTAATTTGTAGGAACGCGCATCTTGTTATGCAAGCTATCGATTAACCACGGACGTCGTAACTAACACTGAGGAAATAATTAAATTAAGACTTAAACGCATTATACATAGAGATTATAATACATAAACATAATCCTAGTAATGATATGTAGATTAGAATAATTGGGTTTGTGTATTAACACCCGTATTCACAGAACATCACTTTGAAATTCTGCTATGTTTGTATATACTATTTTAATCAATTCATAGTAAACATATTGGGAAAAAAATACCATACAATTCCTCTTCTGCGCACTGGCGTACCTAAGAGCAGAATATTCCACCACACTGTTCCACTGCAGATAGCAATTGAGATATGACAATAAATTGATCTTTGATACAGAATGTTAACACCATCTAACGTTATCATACATTGTTATCATCCAACTATCATTTGAACATTATTATGACAATGTTTCCCTTGTTTTTCAACAGATGGCGACACTTATGAACATACTCGTATTTTTGCTAGATACGGTTCGTTCTCGTTTGAACCGTTGCACTAAGCACTAAAAATTTGAATAACGAAAAACCTATGATGTTCTAATTCTGAGAGAACCTTACACGGTCACACTTTATACGTAATGATAAACATCAGCGTAGGACTTCATCCCTGTTGGATAAGACGCGAACCGCTGTGACCCAGTAACGTAAAGTGATTACCGCGCCAGTTCGCTGTTCCTAATTTAAATGAAAACTTCCATGGACTTTTATTGCATTCATTTAGAAACTTTACAAACTCTTAAATCGAAGGAAACGACTCAACCAATAAATCAGAAAGCCACTTAGGACTCAGTACAATGTTAAAGTACAGTCGGGCAAATAAAGGAACCGCGGGGGGGCGGGGCGCAGACGAGAAAATTATACCCGAAGAGGCATTTACTCGTAATTGTGCGCGACTGTACAGTGCCTATTTAATGAAATGTGCGTTTGTTGAATGTTTGGACTCTGGGCATCTGTGTTGTTTAATGATATTTGTAACTTAGCTTCAATAGATTCGTTTCTATATATTTTGTAGCCAAAAATAAACCAATTTCAGTTATAAACATAAACTTAACTCTGTTTATCTTATCCATTTTGATACCGTTATTTACTTTTAAGTAGTAAAAATAGCTAAACAATATTAGATACATATACATTTTTAACATAACGTAAGTAAATTAATAGTTACCGTATCCTACGGTATAACCGTCGTGATGATCTATACAATTTAACTATACTACGTCCCAAAAATCTATATGTATCATACTATTAAAGTTAGTTGAAAGAAAAACATACCGCATACGCTCGATACAGGAAAAGGAAAGTTAATCCGCGTTACGGTAAAAGAGCTCAGTGCACCCCAGACCTGCCTTAATATTAAGGGTAGAGATTTGAAAGCAATAAAGAACACTAATTCATTGCAACCGTGAAAAAAAGCAACAATCAAACACCATGACCAGAAAATTATTTTACACGATTATAACAAAAACGTAACTTAGATTATTATGTTATAACATTTTACAAGGTATTAAGAAATATAATTTAAATCTGAACGTGGACATTACTGTTATTAAGCGTGTTAGTGATTATTCAGCGTAAAGAGAAATTAAGATGTATTCTAAATTTCACTTTAACAAACAGCATTAGTGTGCAGGTGCACCATTAGTGCACAAAAGTGTATCGCGACGGAAGCTTACAACATTAAGTTACGTGGGAGATTGATTACATAAAAAAATTACTATTTGTTCTCAATTGTCATGTATGGATAGACCAGCAATTCTACAAAGATTTGATGCAGTTATATACCGCATTGTAGTTGACAGCCGAACTGCATGATATTTGCTACTTCGTTAGTGTGTACACTGTCTTAAAATACACATCGCCGAAGAACAATTGAGCGTTGGCATTTATAAAAAACCATCTTAATAGAATAAAAAACATCCTAGCGCATTACATTCCCTCTATCACCACACGGCCTTATTCTGATTACGATTTAATCTTTATTACACACGAGATTAAACATTGATTTGATTAATGATAAGGGACAAATATTTTGTTCGTGCGTCATGTCGCGACACGCTTTCCATTTCGATATATTTGATTTAAATCACCTGTCAGAGTAAATTTAAATATCAATTGAGACTTCATATTTGGAATGTCATTCTAATTAAATCAATTGAATTAACATGTAAATGTTTACAGTTCACGATTATCTTTATAATTAACGTGTTAATGTTATGAAATTGTTTCATGTTTATAAAGCGATTCATATTCGATACTTATTTTGAAATTAGAAAATAGAAACAGCTTTTCAATATTAGTGTTTATGTATGTACATATAAAATGTATTTAATGTCTATCACAAATGGACGCTAACGTCTATGTGGGATAAAACTGTTAACGTAAAATTGTTAGTGTTAGTTCAGTCAATATGAATTATTCATTAATGTAAGTGTTAGTTCTTCATCATTGGTAATAAGGAATACAGAATTTATATCTGTATCGTACTGAACTGGTTGCTCCTAGAGCACAGTACAATATATTTTGTACTTAAATAATTTTAAATTAATCATCACGGATGTAATGCATTGTATATTTAAAACTTACTCACGTAGTTTGCATGATGAAAATATTACAAATTCGACAAAACTTGTCATCATCACTTAACTTCCTGTAATCCAATGCACACAAAGCAGACAGTTATCTCGTTTTATCATCGTCTAATGTGTAGTAAGATCGTAGCGACATTCCAGAATACATGCGCCCACGCCTTTTCAATTTGTCGGCAATTTGGACGGAGCGTGGAATTATTCTGATGACTGCCCGCGACTGTACTAATGGCGTCTACACTTTGTTTTTGACGTTATTAAAGAAGATTGCTTGACACTGATAGAATTATCCGAGCGAGTGCAGTCGTGTAGAAACTGCTGTTAATTATGTCAAAGAAAACAAAAGCAGGAAAGAAAGAAAACCTGTTTCTTCACAGAGATTATAACGTGGAACTAACACGAATAAATAAATAAAGTATTATCGGCAACATAAACAGAAGTGAAAAGTATAGAAATGAGTTAACATTTTATTTTCAATACTTATTTCGTATTTTGCTATGAGGTAACATGTTTTAGATTTTTTTCAATTACCTATTCTTAGTTTATTTTCTTCATATCCCATTGGTTGTCGACATTTACCGTTCTATTAATATATGTTATCATATTTGATTCTCCTAAAAACACTCTTTGATTACTACCGGGCTCCACCTCCCATCTGTGTATTTCTGTCACTAAAGTCTAACCTAACTTAAAAGCCTATCATTTAATTGTCAATCAATTAATTTATAACATAAAGACAAAATCTGACTTGATATCATTTTACGTTCTCACTTTATAAAGCACTCCACCTTCTACTACAAATTTAACACGCTTAGTCGTATCGTCAAGTCAAACCAAAGCTTATCAAATAATTACATTTTATTTCCTTATAAAATGTGATATGATAATGAATGCTTTTAATATTACAACTTCCAAGAAAATGCATTATTTTTACAACGTCGTCAAGGTCGCCCTATATATACTTTAAATTAACATAATAAAAACGAGAAACTTTGAAGGCTTTTTACGGCTAAAAAACACGATTTTATGGTTTCCGAAAAGTTTGTGCAACATTATCAAAAGCAATAATTCAAATCGCCCATCTTGAAACTCATTAAATATATATTATTTATATTAATTCTATACCAAAATTTTATGATGGTCCACCACAAAATCTAGATAGATTGTATGTTTACAAGTAGGTATCACGTGCTACAATCCCAAAAATATATATTGACCATCAAATAATTCGTAGCTCTCGTAAAATATTTCTCCCATAACTGGTTGGCTTAATAAAATCTATACTAGTCGGAATTCTGGGAACCGTCCGCGGTGGGTCCAAGCCTAAACAAATATTGACGGATACCGGCCATGTATTAACGATGGGAGCACACACATTTTGTGTATGAAGCGTGCAATACACCTTGTATGACGATCATGGATGCTAC
The DNA here is from genome assembly GCA_018244755.1 of Jemadia pseudognetus. NCBI lineage: Eukaryota > Metazoa > Arthropoda > Insecta > Lepidoptera > Hesperiidae > Jemadia > Jemadia pseudognetus. The sequence continues at coordinate 6,979 of DWTO01001643.1, forward strand.
CGGTGTATAAACATATCTTCCTACGTTCAAACCCAAACCTATTGGATGGAAGTGAATGCTGTACCTAATCATACACTTTCTAGGATATTCTAATACGAATACCCCTTTTGGGAGAAACATAACGACAACTGACTCCTAATGAGACGGGATCTTTAGAAAAAAGGCTTTTTAAAGTGTAATCATTGTTAAGCATTTCGCAATTATCTACCGTAAATCTACAATACTTCCATGTTTATTTTGAAAATGGTGTAGATCCATGGTGGAGACAATGAGATATAAGGGGTTTTAATTTATGTGAATGGAAGGTGTTATGTTACAACATTCTATCTATCAATCTATCTATCACAAAAAAGAGTTAAAACTGTGCAGTAGGTTCTATCGCTAACCAGCATTGTACAATGCGACCAATAATTATGGACACCCTACACGCATTTAACTTAATCAATATGTTTAAATACAAGTGTGAAATGAAAAAAATACAGTAAATATTTTAATACGTTGTCAAGTTTTAATGGCTCAGAAGTGTCGAATAACTTCTTGACTGCAGTCCGTTGAGGTAGGTATTTATAAAAAGCAAGCTACCTGGGCGACCAGGTCACGTTACTGGGTCGGAAACGGACTCAGTTATTACCAATTTTGCGGTGACTCCGTATTATTAGGCGTTATATCATGTTCTCACAAGCTTGTTGGTTTTTGAAAAAAAAAACTTAGTCGTTAATATCTGTTAATATAATAATTTAACATAACGAAATTTGTATGTCCTAATACATGATGAATGACAATCTAAAAATTGCAATTGACTTAAAATAATATGATATTGCATGAGAGAATCATTAAAAAACTTGCATCTAAAGTAAAATTGTATTATATTCCAAGTCTCCAATTAAAATGAAAATGCATAATCTCAGATTTTTTTTAACTATCATCAATTTTGGTCCTTCGAGCCGGACGTCGAGCTGATTTTAAGTGGGAAGTTACATCAGATAATATTCAAAGAACTTTCCTTAATTAAAACAAAAAAAACTTATCGTTTTTTACAACAGGAATGATTGATGAGTGGTCCAAGCTCAATAGCTAAATGGTCTTAGACACAATCTTCATGGATAATCTTTGATGGGAGGTTAAAGTATCAAAACAAATCGTTTTTGGAGCGAATTGAAGAACAACACTACATATTTATTGATAGATTTATTGATAAATATGTTATGCTCTTACACTGAAACATTTTAATTTTAATATGTATAATAAAAAGCCTCCAATATGTTTCTCCAATTCTTGACGCATATCCTATGAATGTATATTCACTGTACGTAACACGTGTTGCGTCACATAATCTTTATCGAGATATATTTTTAATTGTATAGATATACTCCGCGCATCTCCTTTCACTTGGAACAGGCACCAGCTCGGTGTAAAAAGCTCGTTAATATAACGACAGGCTTCTAATTGTAAGCGCATATCAACTTCCAATTAGAACTTGGTAATGACAAAACATGCACCAGAACAGGTAGCCAAGAAGTCGCAAATTACGGCCTCTGTGGAAACAGCGATGTGGATAAGCAATAATGCCAATGGGGTAGAGGTTATTATTTATATCGCGTCATATAAATATTAAACTATACGTCAAATCTCTACTATACAGAAAGTCTTTGTTTTAGGAATAACAAAAGTTTTGTAACAATATATCAATCTAAAAAGAAACATAACAAACGTAACGCCCGTAACACTCCGAAGAGTTAGGCAGAGGAGTATAGTACACCTCACGGTTCATCGATTACGTTTACGTCTTACCATGGAATACACTGTGAGCATATTATACTAAATTAGCCTTAAAGCTTAAAGTCCAACTTAATACCTAACGGCATTTTTTACCATTCAATGGAGAATGAAAGTTTGCGATAGGTGTGTAATAGATAAAAATAAATTCACATACGAAGTTGTGAAATTAATAAAATTATATTCAATTATTTTACTATAATCTCTATAGTTCTACGTTTCTAGTATGTACAATACAATAAAAAATAATTCCTATTTAAGTTGCAATTCAAATACACATCTGAATTATATATAATGCAACACACTGTAACTGTAGTCTACTCTACAGAATACTACAACTTTTAGTTTGTTCTTCATTATCTTATCATTCAATACTCGTTACGAAACGAACGTTTGCTGTTACAATGACCTGCAGTCTGGCAAAAGTTTGTTTAAATTTCAAATAACCATACTTAAAAATACCAAGTTCTGATTGATGTTGGTATGGACAAAACATTCATTGGAAAAGGTAGAACGGAATCGCGAATTATAGCCTCGGTAGGGGCGAGGGGGACGGGGTACGTAATAAAGCCACTCGGTTGAGTGCTTTCTAGGGTTGATGCGTGGTCTTTGAATATTGATGACCGCTAACAAAGGCTGCAAGCAAACCTATAGTTATCGTACTGTCCCCTAGACCTGAACAAAGATAACAATACACTGTAAGTAAGGCGTTCGGGAGACAATACTGACCGGGCGAGCACGCGTGTTACGAAACGATTAATATTATTCCATTAAAATTGTCTTCTGTGTAAAAAAATTTAGAAATTATAAGAAAATTTAAATTTAGAAAACATTAAAATTACATACTATATTTTAGAACACATTATAGTTTGAACGGAAACTAATATGTATAAAAATCTTACATTAGGATGGAACGAATTTCTTTTAGGTTAAGTGACATTATATTTTGATTTCACTTTTCAACTAAAAATCCAACACTTTCTTGAAATGAAATTCAAGTGAACATTTTTTAGATGCAAAAGAATGTTTTTAAATTACTTTTTTTAATTATTTTTGTCAACCCTATCTTTGCAGCGTGAGAGCAGAACATCAAATAATGCCTCTGATAGGCATATGCGGAGAAGCGAGTTGATTCAAAGTACTTACGGATTGGCCTCTTTTGTTTCAGACCCTGCCGTTCCGAGCCGCATTGTACTGCACTGAAGGGTCTTACGAAAAATCCCTTTTAGGCTGTAGAGAGTTGCAATGCGGTTTTCTTAATTAGCTTTTAATTTAAGATGTGCGAAGAGTTCACTTTTGTAATTATTTATAGTTAAATAGGAAGTATTAAATGAATCCAGCTCGAAATATATCTTTTAAATGTCTACATACATATTAAGGGGTTTTCTTAATAATGACTTACGTACAATGATAATTCTCTTTTACAGTTGTAGGTATTAGCATTCTAATAAAAGGTCGTAGGCATAATTACAGCTAAATGCCCCGACCGCCTATGGGCAGAAGCGTAGGCGGAGCGAGAAGCTGTGCTTTCAGATCCCCAACCCGCATACCCCGCGTGGGCATCGTGGGCATCACATCTCAGGGGAGGCCTATGTCCAGTAGTGGACTGAAATATGCTGAGGGTGATGATGATGAGGTGTAATTATACCGCAGAATACAAATATCCTCTTATTTTGAATATCACACAAATTTCAGGATGTTCATTAGATTAATCAAACTTAATTGACCGTAACGCGACGGCTATAAAATCCATATTACGGACATCATTAACAGCTCATTGGTCAGCCCACAGACTACGTATTACGTAGAAATGTCTCCAGGAATATTATACTAGAAACTTATCAAATAAACATCGACAGCATATTGTAGGGACATTTGATCATTAGAATTTTTTAGATAGAATGTATGAATGTATGTAGAGAGTCATTAGTATAGATGACATGAGGATTTGTAAGAATAGGGTATTTGATACTCGGCGCTTTTTGTCTCAACCCCTAAGAGACGTGCCGTGACTATATTATAATACAAACATTTTTTATGAAAAATTTAATTTTGAAAGCCAGCGAGTAACATATAACCTATACACATAACAATATATTATGTAATAATATTACTTACACATGTTTCAAATAATAACGCCAACGTAATTATTGTTTACCCATCACGGTAGACATCCTTATAACATTAGATCATTATTTATTACCATAACCAAATAATTTCTTTTTGTTTTCTGTAAACAAATTTTATCTTTAATCCCTACTTAATAAACTATACCATTTAATGTTACAACAGTGGCTTTTTCGTCGAGTAGATACAGACGAAACTGGTAAACGAGAGGTCTTAGGTTCAAATCCGAGTCGGGTACTATATTGCGTTTTTGTAACGTTTCGTGTTTACGTCAGATGTATGAGACGCAACCCCAAGGTACGAGAGAATACAACGTGCCATTTCTATATGATCTATGTGCTCTGAAGCCAAATGAAACATGTTTAGTCGATGACAGCGGTGTAAATTAGTGAATTGAGATCCGGTTATATGGTTTTTCAGTTATTAATATCTACTAATATTACATTGAAAATAAATTAACAAAGCACCGAATGGTAAACATAATAATGTTCATTTGTCGAAAATACAAGTTATTACACCATATAAATATCCCTATTAAAAAGGCATCATAAAACTGTCCTTGGGTCCCCAAGGACAGTTTTATTATGCCGATATCAGGACTGGAAAATCAATTTATTATTGCGCAAACATTTAAATACATGTGTACAGATATATATATATATATAATATTAAATAAATCAAAACTTTTGAATACAGCAAGCATGTTACAATTTGCACTATATTACTCAAAATGACAGTTCAAACAATATCCAACAGATAAGTCACTAGCACGTTACATTATGTATAAGCAAAGGTCACCCGCCGACGCATTATCACTGTATTCGAACATCACCTCTTCCCAGGGTCGTGGCGAGCTGATCAGATTAGTGTGGCAACCGGTTCTCGAAAACGTCCCGGGAATAACAAAAAACGAAGCTAATAACAACAAATAACGAGGCGCTCGAGCTGCGAGGCTAGTGATGTGCGGGCACTTATTGGTGTCGATATTCAATACTTTTTTTAAATAATGTGACTCGATATTCGAGTATGAGAATATATATGGCAAATTGTGTTTTTTTTATAAATTACATGTGCAATAATGAGTACCGTAAATTGCTACTTTAAATACGATTTCAAGCGAAAAGTCTATGAAAAAAAATACGAAACATCTGTCTCATAATATATTAAAAGATGTGTTTATTATAACAATCATCTTCATCATCGTAATCAGTCTGGATCAGTCCCCTGTTAGACATGGGCTGCCTCTAATGAGCGGTATCGCTTGTAAAAACCCTTTCATTATAACAATAGGCACTGTAAAGTATTCTAATGTACTCGTACAATCATGAATACTGCTCTAAACGCTCGGAACTTTAAAGTTTGCTGAATCATAGGTAAAATAAAACATTTTTTGGTACGCTCGACAATTGGATGAGGAACAGCCATTGGGCGTTTAATAAATTAAAAACATATTACACACGAGATGACCACTAACCCGTCTCTCCTCCACACTGAAGCAACATAGGAGTGGTGGAGTACGCTCCATGCCCCTCGCAATAGCGGAAAATCAATAAATCTAAATCTAATTTCAATCGTCTATTCTTTTGAACTTGTGATGGCAAGCAAACCAGATACTTGATGATGTGAAACGCTATGAGGATTATAAAAAATTAATGAACTTTGAGCTGTGGAGCTTTTATCCGACAGCTGAAAGCTAATTAACAATACTTGTGCCAATACCTAATAAAATATAATCATAGTGTTTCGGCTATTGCGAGACAGTGACGGAAAGCCTGAGTTTTTAAGTGCCCATAATTATAGTAATTGTTTTAGCGCAGAACGCTCGAAGCTTCTGTAGCTGTCAGTGATGCATCCGCGAGTACAGTCGGCATATTAAATGAAATATTTTGGCGTGTAGATAATTGCACATAAAACTCACCTTACTCTAATTGCTATTACCTTTAAGACCTAACGAGATCTCAATGTTGCTGAACTGTAATATATTTCGAATATCGATTTAAAAAAACAAGTAATTGAAAAATTATAGTTATGACATTTTATTATTGAACTGATAACGAATAAATAAACTTAATACTTTTAAAAGTGCACCGTATGGATATGATGCATGTTGTGTTAGTAAGAACATTTTTTTAAGAACTTGACTTCCTTGCAATAAAAATCTAAGAATTCAATAAAAAAATTATGATCACAAAAATAAAGTGTTAATTTTTAACTACCACTTTAATATGGAATATGGAGAAGCTAGGGTTTAAAAATATACGCCAGCACCTTATTTTATATGTACACACAAGACATTATCGACAACTCGATACACCCATCACTGGCGGAGGCGGAGTCGAATGAAATTATACGAAAATATTGTAAGGATAGTGACAGATGATTATAAGTTGGCGATAAAACACACATAATTCTCACATAATAGCCGCGAGAGGTGATCTAATGCGGCCATAGCAACAAGGATGTACATTTTAAAAGCACATTTATCGACAGTAACATCTGTTAATCCCTTATATCGTACATACATACATGTCACACCAATAATAAACAAATAAAAAACAGTAATATAAACATCTCTTTATATGTAGTTACGATCATGTCTCGTGTGTAAAGTGCAGATAAAAAAGATATAATAATTTTTATACCTACCGATATGCAATTATTTTACTTCACTCATACTTCAATAGTTAGTCAAGTGACGATGCTAGTTGAATATTGAAGGATATGAAAACATGACCAGGTAAACCAATTGAAACACGTGAGTCGTTTACCTAAAAATACAAAGAGAACTTAACACTTAGTTCTATGCTAAGCTCGAAAATTTCGCATCCATAGGAAATATTTTTAATGCGTAAAATTATAAATTGGAAAATCAATGCATACAAGAAATATTAAAATTAAATAAAAGAATATGGTACACTACATTTAATTACACTTCATTCGTCTCTACCTCATTTATTGACAATATACGTTTTTCACTTCTAGTGACATATGTATATGACTATATCTTATTTGCATAAATTTTCTGAAGTATATTATAGTATGATTATCCTGATAATACCTACATACATTATACATATAAGGTTTTTGGAATTTGCAACAAATTTGTAAGTCAGTGACTCCTCGTTGTACTGAATATTGTTATGCGCTGAAACAGTTATTAATTTACCTTTACTACGACAGCAGTTATGAACAACGGGACAACATTTCCATTGCATGGTGTAACTTGAACGTAACTTCTGAAACTATGTATTACACTCCTCGTCCTACTCTTTTGAGCATATACAGGTGTGATGTTACGTTATGGATGTAACCTTTTATTGATGAAAAAAGATAGGTAAACCTAAATCTCCAACGCTACATTTATGTGGAAATCAATGCTCTTTTACGATGCAAGATACAGTCAGACTTACGATGCAGGATGCATTCAGACCTCTATAAGCATTGTTGCATCACGTTACGGACCCTCGAATTTTATCGCAAGACAAATTATTGGCCTTCTCGAGGATCGAAGTGTGCCCATTACAGTGATGGAGTGGCGACAAAAACCGCCATTCTTGTAATGTCGCCTTATCTGTCAGTGTTCATTACACAATTAATTTCATTGCATTTTTAATATTAATCTTTGAGAGCTTGATAAGGCGACCTGACCATTATTTCACACATACAAATGTCTTATGTAACACGGTTAAAGTTGTAATATTTCCACTGCACTTAGCAGCAAAACTTTTGTTTTTTACCTGTGGTTGGTCGGGCTAGAGCAAAGCTTGATAACATGTAAGCTACCTAAAGCAATTTTTTGAACTAACCCTTAAAAGAGTTTAGCAAGATATTGTACGGAAATTAATGATAATGTCTCTTGTATCACAATCACTAATGTATAATATTTTAAAGCAGTCCCTACAAGTTATGAATCAAAGTTTATCTGTCGATTCATAAGTCTGATGCACTTAGATCGACTCTTCCGTAATGTAAAATTGGTAATGCGTTGTTATTTCCTCGCCGTTATCGGCTAATGAGCTTAGTTCAATTACTAATATCCTCATTCAAAAACGCTCAACAGCAGCGCAATACCTAATTTGCATAATGGTCTTTTTCCCACTCGACCCATTCGTAACAAAACACAAAGGGACAAAATATAATAATAGTATTTCTTTCATTTTCTCTCACTATTGGTCTCATTAATAATAATACTGTTAAAATAGAGATGAAATAAACGGAAACACTGTTGTGAAAGAACTGTGGCACGATATGGCCTGAGTTGTTCCCAAACCTCTAATGATATTCAACGGACGACGATACAAACTATGTACAATCAGGTATAATACAATAAGGAAGGATTGAGTTGAAAACTTACCGAACACAGGACTAAGGTCCGACTTAACGGAAAGCTTCCCCGAATAAGGTTCGCCGGATTTCTCCTGAAACAATTGAGACAGATTTTTATTTATATATTTATAACAATTATAATATAGCTAATATAATGAGAACATGAGCAACGATTATACTTAGTGCTTTTAGAAAATTACGAGCAGACAGAAGACAAAAGTAAATACAGCCGTCAATCTTGCAGTCTGCAGCTATCTGCTGCAGCTATGCAGCAATCAATCTGCAGCTAGACTTAAGACTGCGATTAGACTTATAAGTGTTGTTAAATTCAGTGCTTCGTTAATGGAAATTAAAATTAAATTAAATTAATTCCATTTAATTCCATTCTTATTTGTTCTGGTAGACGGTAATTTGAAAAATAAATAATTTAACAAATTTTTAAATAAATAAATAAATCGGAACATCTCCATTTTTGTAAGGAAGTTT
>DWTO01001644.1:0-15691 GCA_018244755.1 Jemadia pseudognetus
ACCCACGACCTCCGGCGCAATAGTCAGCTTCACTAACCACTGCACCAACGGGCCAGTCAAATCGGTCTAATTGTTTGCTTGCTTTATGTACTTCAAGTAGACAATTTTACTTCTATAGTGATTATAAAGTACTAATTGCTTACACAATTTTCAAAATTCGCGCGTACGGTTGTCGAAATGCGTCCTTATTTTACCAAGTTGCATTCTTGTTTAAATTAGCTTCTTTCTTTATCTTCTAGTCATAAGAGTGTATGTTTGTTCGAGTCCTTTATTTTCCATCTCGAGACGTGGCCACTTAACCAGACCTTATTGTTTGTTTGTTGAATGAAAACAACACCAACGAATACCGCTCGTACCGAGAAAGTTCTTATGTGTCAGCTACTAACGAAACTTAAAAGGTAGTTGTAAAGACTACGACAGTTAGATTCATTTGTAATATAAGCATTCAGGTTGGTTTTAGGATTTGGTTTCGCCGATTCATCTTTAGGGAAATTCTCCTTTTCACAACTAGCCATCGTTCCGTTGTTGGACATGGGTGTCTTCTGAGAACCATATAATTAGAAATATCAAGGCAATACGGCACTACATATCGTAAGGAACTAACTATTCTAAGGAACATTTTGATGCATTTTATGTGGCGCAATTTTTCTCATCATGTTTTCTTTTATCGAAGATTGATGTCAATAGGTTCATCTCCATTGCGTGGCATGTACCTATAACATAAGTGGCGAAAAATGGGAGCGCTACAAAGATATGAATGTAAATGTAGAAATATAATAAGCGTTTAAAATAGAATCTAATTTTACTTCATACGTCGCTTCACATTTGGTTACCACAAACAAACTCGCAATGTTTGAAATGTCTCCCGCGACACGTGGGCACACACAACCAACACACAGCGAGCTGCGAACAGTGTATTTATCTTGGCTCCGCGAGCCCATGTAACTCGTGTCCATTAGCAGCGCCGAGTACACTTCAAAGTCAGTTGTTTTTATTCCTTTCATCGCGCCCCTGTCGGAAGCCCTCCGCGTCCAGCTATTGCGACCTCTCTGAAGTTTCAATACCCTCACGCACCAGCGCGAGCTTTATGATGTTTATACAGCTTTGTCCTAAATGCCGCCGTAAAATTTTTTCAAAACCAGATGAACCTTTTTATGGGTGCATTAATTCGATCGTTTACAATGTTCGGTGCGTTATTTTAGTTTTTGTTCGAACTATAAAAGGCAGACATGCAATGGGAAACAATTTATTACCGCGATATATACGTACGTGATGTTGATTCAGCTGCTTACATCTTAGTGCGTATTTCAAAACCCAATTCCCTATGCCCAATACGAGGCATGTACGTAACTTCCGCGAGCGTATCGATTTCACGTAGCGATTCGTCCGGACGTTAACCTCAAATTATTGAGTTTATACAAACAAAATCGGATACAGCATTGTTGTTTAAGCACACAATGCTTGAGGAGTTTTAAAGAGTTGCGTGTGCAGTGATTTCTACGTGCGAATTCAAGCAATCGTGAATCGTTGTATGCAAATCCCGCAGACCACGGTCCGGAGGCGTTTCTGATGCGATGGCATTATCACTCCGCCCCTTTGGACCGTTTTCATTATTGTTGTGTCACTTTCACTTAGCTATTTGTCTGCCACGTTACCAGTGGTGGGCTTTGGGCAACTACGTAGCCGTGTTATGAAATTTGCAATCGGATCAATTCCATTAATTGTTCATTTGTTGTGTATAGCAGAAGATTTCACTATACAGTTGTGCGCAGATTGTTTAATTATTAATATGTAAGTTCTCAATGTTTCCGAACGCGATCGGCTCAGCATTTAGTGTCCACTGCGAGCCGAAGAACGAAATCGGGTCGATCGATCGAAACGTCAGAAGTCGATGATGTATCGCTCGCGGCACTGAGCTACCCGCCGCATGCCTACTGGGACTTTTAAAATAAACATTACAGTTTATCTCGTATACGATCTATTAAATAGTTGAATGAATATTACCTTCAAACTTGACATCTGTTTAGTCATTGGTGGGGCTTGTTAAACGGTTGCAGGGTGGCGTATCGCTTCTTCATTTACACGTTCCACTTTGTTCAATGAGCGGAGGTGAGCCGTGTCAAATTGGTGGTCATGTGTTATTCGAACGGCCTTGTGCGCAGCGACACTCTTATGCGTTTCAATGTTGTAATTTTCTACTGCTTCAAATTCCTTCTTGTAGTTTTTGTCACCCATCGTTGTTTCAAATGATATATCCTTATCGACGTGTCCGGCCGTTTGCCCTGCACACAGATACGGCGACCTGCAAAGACTTTGGCACGCATCGTGTATCAGCTCAACAATGTCAAGGCACGGTTATGTCAAGTTGCGCAAGTGAGGCGACGGGTGAAGGCAATATACCAACACCGCGTCTAGTTGCCGCCGATGTTTTTAATAATGTGGACACGTTACAAGCCATTAATAACGCACGGAACAAAACAATTGCGAAAGGTTTTTTGGCGAACGCGCAATTCGCGGCTTTGGTTTCGCGTTGCGTTATTCTTTTTGGAATCGCGCCAGATATGCGATGTCGTTTCGTCCTTATATTCTCAAATAGGCCTGCGTTTGCGTATCTTTCATCAGCGACGGAGTAGCACACCACAGGGCGTCTCCTGTCAAGGGCTGGTTTATGCATGCGCACCTCTCCTCGAAAGATTTATTCGCACTAACCGTTTATTTGTAATTCTCTTGAATATGGTTTCTTTTTTCCTCTCATTTAATAAATATTGATTGCCAATCGAACTTCGATTCCATTTGTGTTGTTTTTATCAACTAAGTATCCTTGTTTTAGTTTACCTATTGTTAGTGTGTGTGTCTGTTAGTGTGTGTGTCTGTTAGTGTGTTTAGTAAATGTTTAATGGATTTTCATTTAATAGGTGATACTTTATTTCTTTTTCTTTTGTTTAATAAAATCTGAATGTCAACCTTTTTTCAATTCAATTTATTTTATTTCAATTGACAATTCAATAACTACAGTGTTTTTATTTTAGTTATTATATCGTTTTCTCTCGTTTCATAAATTCCGATTGCCAATTGAATTTCAATTTAATTGGTGTCGATTTATTCATTAGACATACAATATTTTTTAAATCAGTTAATTTCTTTATCGGACCCTTTTATCGTTCCACTGTTGGTATATGGGTTATGAGAGGGTTAAGTCAGTTAATAAGTTAATTTAATTATGTATAGCGTTGCAAGGAAAATCTTTTTTGGCTTTTTTGGTACGCTTTTGTTGTTATTAAAAATTATTACATTACTCTTCGTTTGGTGGTTCAGGTTATATTTTAACATTCTATTGTATATTATGAGAAATTCATCAAGATATAGCATCACGCTTGTAGTCCCCTAAGACATAGGCAGTGGAGTGTAATCCGCTCCCAGGTTTTTATGAGTTACGTTTATATCGCACTACCGCATAGGTGATGAGTCTATTGCCATACATCGGACACATATCCAGTATCCGGGCCACTACTAGAAAACCTGAGTCAGAAAAATCCAATAGTGCCCGACCTGGTATTCGAACCCCGGATCTTACGATCGGCAGTCACGCTTGCACTTGAATTTCATCAAGTTAAACATGGATTATATAACATGTTATGTAAGTCCATATTGACTTCTAGTTCTTCTTAGAGTTGTACATCTGGATCGTGGACTTGGAAGTAATCATTTATTGCTTGCGGTTTTTACAAATTCATTCTTAAATGTGTCATAAGTCACAACTACTCTTACCTTTATTACCTCAATAAAATTAATCGTTTCAGTTGTAATGATAGTTAATTGCTAGATGATCAAATGTTCGGTGTAATCGTTGGAAATGGAGTAGAATAATTTAACGCAATAAAAACCTTCTGGTTTGAAATGGTGCATGTCAACCCTGGCCTCGGAGGAGTGCGAGTGGACGTTAGTCGATTCGTCTCTTTAAGAACGCGTGCAGCATTAATTGGAATTTGATTTGCAAATTAATTCGTGATCACGCGAACATGGACTTCGCATTGTCGATCGCAGGACTGACTGTCACCGCTATGATTGATTTTGCGATCGTTTGCTGTATTGTTTAGAGACCTTATGAATATTTTTTCAAATAGTTGAAGAGTGGAATAGTCAATTATTGGATGTATTTTTTGATACATTAATTATTTTTATTGACCGCATTGATTCCATTTGCCATTTTCACAAAAAAAATGCTAGTGATGCTTAAAGATAAAACTAAAGAGTTTGTTGATAGACCATAAATGTTGCATCAGAACCGATGTATTGAGAAACTTGATCATGACAATGTAGCTACTACTACGCAATATTAAATAGTAACTATGTTAAGTGCAAGTTTAAATAAAACTTAGAAAACGTAGAAATAAAATACTGCCACATCTTGCTTCGTATAACACGATGGAGGCAGTGCGTACATAAGTTGCATACTTTTATTGCATCAATCACCGCAGTTAGCGAGGATTCCAGCCAATCAAATTTGATTTGTGATCGTCTGCGGTATTCGCATTCATTAGGCGTTTAAGTAATTCCTCTTAGGGCAACGCCAGACGCTGCATTTCGCCGTCGCAGACAACTCTTGCGAATGCCGTACACGTGCACTCAGCCGGTCTTTCGTCGACCACTTGCGACTCAATATTTGGACTGTAAAATTCTGCTAGTCTCGCATGTTCGTGATCCCTTTTAGGTATATTATGGTATGTCAACTTAATATATTTGGTGTTATTAACGAAATGTATATTATCATAGTATGTCTGTTCACATGTTTATTTAACTAACATTATGGTATATGAACTTACCCAGGTTTTTTTCATCATCCAGGATTCGTCGTCATTATCATCACGCTATTGTAGTCCACTGCTGGACATAGGCCTCCCCTAAGGAGTTATGACCATAATCCACTCGCTAGGCATGCGGCTTGGGGACCGTAGAGGATTCTTCTCAGATGGGGCTTCTCGTAGCGCCTTCGCTGTTACTCATAGATGGACAGAGCATTCACTTGTGCCTAGGAAAAGCGCGCGATAGGTTTAGTCGCCACTCACGACACCCTGTATCCCGGCACGGGAAGTGCACTCTTACTCTGCACCGATACGAACATTAAGCATTAAGTATACTTTAGTAAACCTTAAGTAACTTTTAACTCAATATCGTCCATTAGAATAAATAAATAAATAAAATAGAAGAAGCGCGACAGGTTTGTAAGGAAAGAGATATTTGAGACCTAGGGTGAAGATATAAACGATACAACGTATATAAACAAATAAAATACTATTGCATAGTACCAAAATAGTGTTCAAATTGTTACTCGTAGTATCTATTTTCAAGGTGATAATTTTAGTCGTGTTTCATGAAAAGCTAATTGTCCTCACAATTTTATTCTCGATCGGCGCAGTCTGGCAGCGCGAGTGAATTTCTGAATAATCGTGATCGTTAAGTACACGTTCGATCGTAATTACCGGAACCCGTTCCTAGCAAACTGATTTGTGAGCTGAATATGAATTTGACGTTTGCTTCGATATACATTGAATTCGCTAGCGTGTAGGTTAGCGCAATTGTGTCTGTGTCTCATACTTCCTCCTCTTCAGTCATTGACTCCTGATAAAGTGCTAGTAGTTTTATAATTGTGAATTTAATCCAGCCCATCGCGTTGCTACTTCTTTTCTTGGTTCTCGGCGTTACCTTAAATTGGTCGTATTGTAATACGGTAAATAGAACTAAATGATCTAGTGAACCATGTGTTCAACTTTAAGGTAAATACAAATATGCAGCAAACATCGTTGACTAAGCTGTATGATAAACAATAAGTCATCTCATTCTCATTATGAAGCATGAACCTGCGTCCATCAGATACGATAAAACGATTGATGAAGTTGATAACGCTGACCATGTTGATATTAGTATACTATATAGTTTCTCCATTAAAAATGCTGAAATGTGCTTTCACGCAAACGTCAAATTACGAAAGCTTTGAAATAAAAAAGCCCTTTTCCCGCGTGATTGTTTTTTAGGTATTTATAGCAACTATGTAAATATTATTCGTGATGGTTACGAGAGCCGAGCAACAATTTCAGCGATTCGGTTATCGCTCTGTCAAACAGCCTATCGCTGAGTTTGTCGCCTTTGATTAATTAAATCGCGGCTTAATGTCAGCGATCGATGCACGCCCATTGACGTCCATTCGTAAACCGATCGGATCTTATTAATACAATGTGATCGTTTTTTTCGCCAATTACCCGAAAGCTTTTTTGTTCCTCATAGTTTCACAGTTTTGGCTGTACTTAACTTTTTTCTTATTATGACCATATTGGTATATATTATTTGTAATATAATGAAAGAAAGAAAAAACAAGAAGAAGAAGAAGAAAGAAAAATTGATGCATTTAATGTAATGTCATTTTTGTAGGCATCGGTTTTTTGTAATTGTCATCGGACCACTAAACTTTATCAGATTATGAATCTCTCAATTACTTCGATATTTTCACGCGACAACCGCAAGCCTGTTTCTACCTTGCTTATTTTTCTGTTTACCCTAACAGTCATAAATATATTTTCAAATCTAATTTTATCTAAGCCATATGGTGTTAAATGATATAGTGTATCTTCTCCACCAGTAATTTTATTGTCTGAAACTTAAAACGTGTTGGTTTGTATCTGTGCGTATCTATTCCAGTCTCGAATATGCAGTTCTGCGTCATTGTGATCGTAGAATTGTCTGTAACTCTCCAGCAACTCTTCAGCTGTCTGCTAATTAAGGATGTTGAGACGTCTCTGTTCAATTGTTTCCCACAGTGATCGAATGACGATGAACATTGGAAGAGTTTTATTCAACCCATTAAAGATGTACCCATGATCGTGATGTTTGTAAGTTGAGACTCTTATGATGAGTAATTCCTGATGAGCAATGATCCCGCAGCGCCATTTATTTTGTAGCATTTACATCCTGATAAAATTTATAAGTACCCTACTTTATATACGAAAAATTATTGCTTCTCTTCATACCTTCAGTTTTCCTAATAATAGGTCAGAAGAAGGAGATTAACATAAAATTCCTGGACCTTATGACAGTGAACCTAGATGTTGGTATTTTCTTAATAGCTTTCTTTCTAAATATTGCTTCTTTGAACATTTATATTTTATGGCTTACCATCGATTAATCCATTATACCAGTTTGTCAGCATATGCAATAAAAAATATTACAAAATTGGCCCATCGTGAAATATTACCCAAATTTGCTTAATCAGGTCAGGTGTGTGTTATAATTTTAGCAATAGCATTTTATCTACGTCACGTAAATCGGTTGTAAAAAGAGTAGGTAGCGATATGAATTAGATATTAATCTCGAGGGCACTATGTCATCGAGAGCAACTGCTCACTCACCTTGACCCCGCGGTGTCCTCTCACTTGTAGATTCATAGATGTCTTGCGTCGACCTAAAAAGCCGGGCGCTCGATCTTTAAGACTGCAGTGTGTGAGTGTGATGCGAATTGACTTGAGACAATTTTTCCATATAGTATTGTATTAGATTATTACAGTAGAGAGACATTTTTATCGCGTCAGGACACGTGGTGGTTCGATTTTGTATCTGCGACAAATACGTAAAAAGCTTTCCTTGGAAAGTTTTTTTCCGTCTGTCGTTATTTTGTTTTCATGAATGTTTCATCAGTTGTTTCGCTGTTTATAATATGAAATTATCACGACAAATCACCGAATTGTAAACAATTAGGTGATTCGTTTGCATTTCTGAAGTATTGAGAAAAATAATTTTGTACGAGATCGTTATGTGATTTAATATCAGTATGTACGAGTTCCACAGAACGTAGTTAAATCGTTGATAGGAGCACGTATGAGTTGAATGTTGGCTTTAACGTGGGACCGTGATCTATTGCTTATAAGTTCAGCGGATAACGAATCTTTGTTTATGAACCTTTTAATATGAACGGCTGTAATTTAGGACACACGCTACATTATTTAAGATAAGAGTTACACATATAGTTTAAGACATATGTACGTTAATAAGAGACTTTCAGTTTTGGTACCTAACATTCTGTATGAGAACAAGGAATGATTTGTTGTTAATATTATTTTCTTCGTAAATGTAATAATAGTTTTTGTGAAAGCACGTTCCGAATATGGTATTAGAAGGTGTAAGTACATTACCAATTAAGTACACACAGAAATCGTCTTTGTATCACCAATGTAAACTATGCTATAGGTACCCGTTTTCTTCAATGTTACGTTTTGTTTTCATGGTAGATATACGAAAATGCAATACTTAGTGCATTTACCCAAATAGAAGCGTCAATAAACTCACGTGACTAAATAAAAAAAATATACGAAAAATAAAAATTGGGTCCATTAATTTAACTTGTTTATGCATAATTTATTCACATTGTAACCGTTTGGTCGTTTTAACGTATCGGCATCCGCCCGAGCGTCGTCCATTTCTCCTTTTTGCTCATTAAAGTATTCATTGTTTGAATTTTTTTTTATGGAACTTAAGTTATGCTTATGCATTCGTGCGTACATGTACATACATGTGTATGATGGATCTTATTCTTTGCACGTAATACATATACACCTTTATCTTTTGCTGGTTTCTTTTGACGGAAACATTTGGCAATGTTAAAAAGATATAGATATTTTCTTACTGCGCGGAGTGACTTATTATCCGTTTGTTCTGGTCTGTCTCGTTGTTTTTTGTCTCCGGTCAGTATCTCAAGACGCGTGCGGGAGCCGATGTGAATTTCAAAACGTATGCATGAGCCCATACGTTTGTTCCGAATAATGCGCAGTCCGTTCATTTGTGTCCTAACAATATCTTTTTGTGTTTTCGTATCTGACAAACAGACGAATTTTGATGTGGGTCGGCGCTGTGAGTTATTTTGGAACGTTCGATCGTTCTTCATTTTGGGGTATGTCAATGTATCGTAAGTGAGTACGGCCGCGCCGGCAATCTTCTTGTTTCCTGCCACACGTATAATTTGTTAAATATGTTTTCGTGCGTCTAATATATATCATCTTTTATTGTTGTTGTGTCGTGACGATGGTTATTCAATTCGTATCAATAGTCCTCTGCCGGCGGTGTGTTATGATTCATTGCCACTCAATCGACATCCGAGATTGAATAAACTGGCTGTTAGTGCTCGCGTACCGGCTGTGTGTTGGTAGGCCTCCGAAACATCTTTATCATCATCATCAGTCTATTGCAGTCCACTGCTGGCCATAGGTTCTTAAGGGTGGCCTATGTTCATTAGTGAACTGCCACCGCAACGGTACTATATACAAAAATGTTCCGGCTTTAATCTCGCAACAGGTCGTCGCTGCGAGCATACAGCGTGATGCGCACGACGCGAATTATCTCTCCATTTATTTCGAAGAATTTTCCACGCAGTAAACTTTAATTATATCACCCACCGCTCTAATTATAGTAATCTTGGCGTATTCATAATTATATCTCACAAAGGGAAAGCGAAAGTCGATTTAAACACAATCATTTCCAAGTGCACGAAGAGTAATTTCTTAGGCCCTTAATACGCTGTTTTGTTTGTGATAATTTAGAGTTAGGAAAGACGCTCGGAGTGTTATTCATGTAATCGTTTGTTTCGTATACAATGTTATGTGTCTGTCGGTGGTCCGCTAACACAAATAGGGCGCGCTGTTTAAGGTTGTTCGGCCAGTAACCCGCTTCACAAGTAGTTCGCCTATTTGCCGCGTCCCGTTATCACTAGAGCGATAGGGATTCGATGATAGTCCGGCCGTTGCACAAGTTATGTGCGCTTATCTCAAAATGCAGTAACTAATAATACATTTCAATTTATCGAGCAGTCGTGAAAAAACATTCATCTCGTGTGCTTTGTGATTGCGTGTTGTTACTGTTAATGAATAATCGTAGGTATATTGGTGTCACCTTTGGGTATCATTCGATTGGGAGCAGTAAAGCGTGAGACGTCGGTGCGGCCGGTGGTCATCGGCCCCCAGTGCTGTGGTTTCGCAAGTCCAGTTAGCTGGACGAGCCGCCCGTTTAATATTCCGCGGTGCTTGCTGTTGCGAACCAAGCGTTGGCGTCCTCTGCGTCTGTAGGTATGTGTCAATTATGAAGCTATATGTACGTATCATTAGGTCTTTACTATGTCGGACTCCTGTCCGGTGCTCCAGCTTATAAGAGATCGGAGAGTATTTTTACAATCTAACACGTTTTGCTTTTGTGATGATTCGGTGCAAACGTTCCAAAGGAGAGCCGAAGCTCGCCGCGTCGGCCGCCACCGTCCGTATTGTATGTAAAATGTAAATAAAGACTAGCTCAAAAAGCGACGTCAAAGAGACAAAGACATTCCGTCGCGGCGAGGCGAGAGGGATTCTTCCGAGGAGGGCGGCGTGCAGACGGGCTTTCGTCGTGTGTAAATGCGTGTCGCACAAAAAACGGATAGGCGACCAATAAAAACCCTGTGGGGAGAAGCCGAGGGGCGGGTGCAGCGGATGCATTGAGCTGCGCCTGTAATTGCACGGTGCAGTCTCTCTGTGCCGGGCTGTGTGCGCGCACGCTGCTCCACCATCCCTCACCATAGCCTTCCTTATAAGCGCGACACTCGGCCAAAAGTATGCGTCCGCGTCGCCCGCGGCGTGTTCACTTCACTTCTGGTTTTCGCGATCGTTGATCAACATTTTCGTGCCGGTTCCGTTATCTGAAAACGTCTTAACGAAGCATCGCGTGCGTTGAGTTTCCGCTCGGCCGATTGTCTCGACTATTAGGGGGTTGTTCAGTAATATTCGTTAACTAGCCGCGGTTGCGATCATGACGTGAGTTAATGTTCGCACTTAATAACGCCGAGCTTACCAGGATTATTGTAGAAATAATTTAATATTTGTTTTGTATTGTTGCAGGGCAGTCGTCGTCGCAGTATCAGCGGGCGGGGAGGCGGATCTCACCGGCCCCGTACCCGAGGACGGCGCTATGAAAGGCGTTGAAGCCACGCCAGAGGAACAGGAACGTTTAGCGACCGGAAACAACAATGGCTCCCTCGACTGCAAGCTGCCCACGCCCCAGGAGCCGCTGCCGCGCTCCGCCTTCCATTCTACCAGGGTTTTTATGTTGGTGTTCCTCTCGGGGTGGGTGCTGCAGGGCATGTTCCTCACGTACTTCGTGAGTGTGACGACGACGGTGGAGAAGTTGTTCAAGGTGGAATCGAAGACGACCGGAACGCTCCTGGCGGCGACGGAGATAGGGCAGATATGCACGGCGTTGTTCCTGACGTACCTGGCCGGGCGCGGCCACCGGCCCAGGTGGATCGCGTGCATGATGCTGGTGCTGGCGGTGGGCGTGATCGGCTGCGTGCTGCCGCACGTGCTGTACGGCACGAGGCTGCTCGACGTGCACCTGGACTCCAACAGGGGCGGCGCGGCGCCCGTGTGCACCGTGGACGGCAACGCCACCATGTGCGACGAGGCTCAGGTGAAGAGCACCGCCGCGCGCTCCTCCATCACCGCGGTGGTCATCCCGTGGCTCTTCATCTGCCTCCTGGTGGTGGGCGTTGGTCAGACCGGCATCGCGACGCTGGGGATCCCGTACGTGGACGACAACGTCGGTAGCAGGCAATCACCATTGTACATGGGTAAGTTAATTTTTGCTATTCGATCATAAATTGTTTTACCGTCTAATTAACATTATGCAACGTAGCGTCAGGTCGGTCTTTTTTATTTATTTGTACTAATACATCTTTAAGTGTTCTTACATAGTTCTTGTAGAAAACAACTTACGTATATAATTGATTACAAGAAAGGAAACGTAAGTTACTCTGTCACATAAATTTTCATACTTCGTTATTTATTGTAATTTAACATGATATATTATTAAACATAGTCGTAGTTTACGTTAGTTGGTTGCTACATTACATTGCGTAGACATTCATACCATCAAGTGGGACTGATTTACTGAACCGAGTTATGAATGGGATACTTCTCTTTAGGACTAAGTCGGAATGTCTCGTGTTGTAGGGCCCGTCGCCGTGCTAATTCCAGTATTTATATCCGTAACAAAAATGAAACAAGTGCAAATTTTAACAACGATGAAATGACCAATTAAAAGCTTATGTAATAATTGAAATTATTTAGCAAACGTAATACTCGATCGCGACAGAATTTTTCAAAGGATTTATAAACTCTCCGCTTCTTTCTGCCACAAACATATTTTTAAGGTGGCCTTACGAGAAAAAAAATACACATATACTTAAGCTTTCGCAATAGTATGTTTTTGAATAACATGAAAGATACACGTCGTAACAAAGTTACACCAATACTCTTATACCCTCTTAACTAAAAACTATATAAAGTTAACTAAAAACATATTCGCTATAAAAAAATTGTGTTCGTGAAGTTTCTAGATAGAGCTTTTTGACAGAAAAGTGCAAAGGACAACTTACTTTAGGTCAGTGTTACCATCACCATCACGAATATTATATGATGACGCCTTAGCCCTTACGGTGCCTCTAGGTACCGAAGCAACACTTCCTACGCACCCTTTAAATCAACCGTTTGTATTACGCGTATAATAATAATAAGTGAGGGGTGTTTTAACATAAACCTAAAAAAATGTTTATGTGTACGTTAATTATATTAGTGGTCATTTTGGCCGCCAAACTAACTGGACAGTCAACTCGTCTCTAGGTTAGCGTTGCTCTGTAAATGTTTTCATTTTTAATCGACCGTAACATCACGCATGTAATTCCCTAAGAGGTAGGCAGAGGAGTGTAGTACACTCCTACGTTTTACCAGCTACGTTTACTTGCATTTTGAATTGACTCTATAAATAGTCTACAAATATTAATACGCATATATGTACATATGTAGTATTATTATATCAGCCGTATATGCGAGTTTATTCTGCGATCAAACCATCACGCATTGAATCATCCAGAAAATATTATCATTTGCTTAGTTCACGCTGATCTTTATCCGTGTTCAAGGATAACGCTCTATATAAGAGTATGTATTGTATAAGCAAAAATCGGTTTCGTACATCGTTACCCGTTACGACTATACACTCGTGTTGTTTTGAAATTATTACATATCCAACCTTTAACTTTAATTACCGGCCGGTGCTAAGTTTATTTACGTCAAGCATAAGTATTATTTTAATCGGAACGTGTTGACTATTTTATTTTAATGACCAGTATTACACAACGGCTGCCATGTCAGGCTTGTGGTTAGTAGACTTGATAACTGAGCCGGGGGCAGTAGATTCGATTTCCATCCGCATTAAATATTTCTGTGATGAGTCCAAGTGTTTATTAACTATGTGTATAAGTGTATATTATATGTATATATGTTTATTAGCCTTCTGGTTACTATAACACAGAATCTCTTGATGTTACAATCTGTTCTCGCGAGATCTCTCGCATCATTTCAACTTCGCGTCACCTTAGTTATACGATCTGTGGCCTGAAATAAAATATAATTGTATTAATGAACTAAAATATAATAAAATTTCGTTGTGTTGACGACCCAACACGAAATGCTTAGTTACATCTTGTTTTGATGTTAATTATCATATGTTATGGCGTCATGCTAGGCCTCTTACAGGGCAGACAGAACGCATAATATAATGTTCATTAATTTGATGTCAATCATTGCTAAATTTAACAAAAATGTAACAAAGTGTAAAAATAAATGTATTTTTGTATGTGCTAATTATATGTACATATGTACATGTTATATATTAAAAGCAGGATATGTAGTGGTTATGAATGAAGGATCGTGATACTGAGAATGGTTCTTCATCGCCGCGACATGATACGCGGTCTATAAAACAAATTTAATTATGCGGTAATTGGAGGTTCCGCAAAAAAAAACTTATTGCCCTGTTGTCGCTTCAAGGCCGTATAACAGAGTTTTTGTCAGAAATATTTATTACAAATAAAGATATATATTAAATAACAGTGCTCATATGTACATAAAATACCATAACATTGCAGAGATATTATAACTTAACTTTTATATCGGTAAACGTCTGTACCGATTTTGGTACGGTTGTTGCGATTTATTTATTTTCAAAATTTAACAATAAGCTTGCGCGTCTGGTTGCCATCCCACCTGATGGAAAGCGAGATGCAGCCTAAGATGTACGCTTACCTAGGAAGTGCCTCTACATTTGTCCTGAATAATTCCAGCTTCCAGGTCCAATCTCAGGCTAATCGACGCCTCATACTCATCTCAGATGTATATATTATACTGCATATCTCATATATGTGTCGTATGACAGTTTCTTTTTATTTATTCTTGAAACGGCGACACGAGCTCGATTAAAACACGACAGTATTATAAAAAACGTACCAGTTATTATTGTTTCATAATTTTTTCACCCATTACACGTACGATAAACATGTTTTGTTAACAACCGAGCGCCCTGAGAGCGGACCGCGAGCCCGGCTAATGCGTTATACCTTTACTTACCAGTCCACCTTACCGAAGCTTTTTGTAATTCTGTTCGTGCAATGGACCTCTCTTAGGCTATGTAAACTTTGCATTTACACTAATGATTGATTTTGTAAATTTATTGTTGAATGTTTCGTGAGTGTTTGTACACATGATTATGTATATACCAGCTGAGGGAAGGAGCTCATATGGGTTAGAAACTAGTCGGCCCCGAAAAGACGTTCGTGAGTTAAGACGGCATATATATAATCATGATGTTGTAATCATGTTATTGTCGTAAAACGATGTTATGTTGCATTTTGTATCGTCACGCTTGGTCGGTTACAAAGTGAGCAGGCACTGCGTGACAAATGTCTACCCTTGCAAGCCTGATTTGCTGCCCCACATTGATCGCTCTCTTCATATGCGCATGCCGGTTTCACACTCTTCCAACTCCTCCGTCAGCTCGCAGCTGAAGTATTTTGTCATGATAGGTGAGTCTTGTATATACGTAGAACACGTATTTACTAGTCGTTAGCGTATGTTTTGCTACTTTCCGAGTTCGCAATATAATTAACGTAATTAATTTTATATTTTTTTCTTAGCCTAATTATAACTTTTTGCGCTCCTTTTCTATTTAAATTCCCGCCAAACGTCACGATCCTCTGAGCACGTGTGTCCGATGAAGGCTACAAGGGTCTCTCTTTGTGTTAATAAATAAATTATAACATTTATCGCGTGTACATCTTTCAATGGTGTATTTGTAAATGTAAAAAAAAATACAATTTCAATCCGAGTGAACAACAGCGTAATAAATGTTGTGAGCCGTGATGGAAGCTATTCGTACGTCCTATAAATTTTGTGTAGGTCGTGTTGTGTGTAACGCTTGTTGTGTTTAATTCGTGTTGTGTGTAACTTATGTAGTGGGTAGCTCGTGTTGTGTGTAGCCCCTGTTTGGATGGTTTCACCGGTGCAATATCTGGCCGCCTGGAAATATGCATTGTCTCGGCCAACGACGCTCAGAACGAGTTTTGGTCATTTTGGACGAGATAAAAATGTTCGAACCCGCTCGTGGTGTGGACGCGACGCCCACCGAGTGAATGATTTTAACAATTTCAATTCTCGTCTTTAGAATAGTACGAAAGGACGTTTAGAAAAATGTAGCTTCGTTTTTTTGTTACATTTGGCGCGTTAAACAATCTTGTTATCACTAATTGGCCGCTGTTTTTTCGCTGGACACTGGTATGCAGTACCTGAGTGGT
>DWTO01001645.1:0-15689 GCA_018244755.1 Jemadia pseudognetus
GCACTATAGAATTTTTCTAATTTAGATTTTCTAGTAGTGTCTCGGAGTCTGGACTTGTGCCCGGTGCATGGCAATAGACTCACGACTGGTGAAGCGTGGGAGTGTTCTATACACTCCTCTGCCTACCTCTTCGGGGATTATAGGCGTGATGTTACGTATAATTTTACAAAATAATATTAAATCTATGTACAAAGTCTCCGCTATATTACTTCAACGACTCATTGTCTAATCTGTCTCTACGACTAAAGGTTCTCTTAAAGCTTCCAATACATGGTCCGGATTGAGATAGTATTTAGGTGGCTCGTGGTTGTGATCTTCGTAAGCAGATGTGATGAAATTTTCACTGTCCGTGAAAACATATGCGTGACAGTTCTTTAAAGTTGAACACACCCATCTTGTTCTGTTCGTCTTGTTGTACTGTTTCCGATAGGTGAATTGATGGAACAATAGCATTTCCTTACCCTTCCTCGATGTGATAACTACCGCTGTGTCTGTAAAAAACCATTTGCATTATTCTCCTAGTACAGTCATATAAACGTTGTTGTTCAAATGGATTAATAAATTATTATTAAAATTACAATGTAATATCACGCTTGTAATACTTGTAAAGGTAGGAAGAGAAGTGTCGTAACATTCCCACGTTTCACCAGTTACGTTTCAGTCGCACTATCGAGTACAGTGTGAGCGTATTGCCATACATAAACCTACGCTAAGAGCAACTACTAGTAATTACCACTAGAAATTACAATATGGAATGTCCCATTATGGAATAGGTGGTGAGCCTATTGCCATGCATCGGGCACATATCCAGACTCCGAACCACTACTAGAAAATTTAAATTAGAAAATTTTTGTAGTGTTCGACCCGGGAATTGAACCCAGGACCTCCCGATCGTCAGTCACACTTGCAACCAACACGACCAACGAGGCAGTCTTTTTAAGATATACATGTTTAGAAGCTAAGGGACACAATATACCCCCTTTACATGTACCTGGGGATAAATAAATTTATTGTAAACATTATCAGCACTGTATTCAACAATAGGATACTTTTACATTTTAACAAAATGTATGAATTTTGTTAGATTAACAAAATGTATGAATTTTGTTAGATTAACAAAATGTATGAATTTTGTTAGATTAACAAAATTTAAAGTTCCATGGTGTTTTTGAAAATTTTAATGTCCAAGTAAGGAATTTTGTAAAACATCTTTTATCATTTGTTTTATATCACAATGCAGTCTAATGCTCACCTTATCTATGATCACTCATAACACAGATAAGAAAATTGCTGTAATAAGTGTTACTTCAATTTGTTAAGAAATTAAGTTTGATTTGAATGAGCTGTTATATGTTCAATAGTAGTAATAGATTTAATTTGATTTTGGGTTTCCCGCATATCAATAGTGATTTTTTTAATTTTTAAAGCAAATCTTTTTTTTTTAAATTTGTTGTTTCCCATTAAAACAGCAGTCATGCTTTTGAATTGTATGGGGATGCTTTGAAGCCTGGGATATGCAACTGTTTCCTGTGAACACCATTTTGTCAAATAATTCTCTGGAGTAGGTAATGTAAGATAGGTAAGGTATATAAGGTCTCCTATAAATGAATTCCCTGGTGACAAGTAGTTATAATTTTGAAATTTTCCATAAAATGTTAAAATAAATTGCTTTTTTAATTAATTTTTTAAAATAAGTATAGATGGTACATATGTATATGATACGTGAAAGCAAGCAGTGACAGCCTAGTGGGTTGCAATTAGACCTCTCACTCTGGGAGCCCGGGTTCATTTCCTATGGCACACCTCTTAAAAATGTGTGTTATAAGTTTAAATATCACTTGCTATAACGGTGAAGGCCACACATCGTGACGAAACCTTAGAGTTCTCACAAAAAAAGTTCTCTTAGGTGTATGAAGTCTGCCAACCCGCACTTTACCAGTATGGCAGAGAGGTCTTAACCCTTCCACTCTGAGAGGAGACCCATGTTCCAACAGTGGAACGATAAAAAGGGTCGGGAAATATATGATACATTTGATATTAATTACTGTATTCATTGAGTTTTTTGAAGAGATTATCATACACTGATTCTTACAATGTTACAACATGTTGATTACATTGTTAATGTTCAAAACAAGTGAACAAGGTAATTAATGCTCGTCTGTGGCAATGAAATATTATGTATGTTACATGTAGCCATTTATTTTAATGTATTCAATATTCACATACGCAAGGTAACAATATATTTACATGAATGTAATTACTGTTGATTATTAACTTTTAAACATTATTATTATTGATGCTTATATTAGAAATATGTATTAAACATGATAAAAATGAACATTTGAGTATTGATTAAACATTGAAATGAAAATTAGAGTTGAATTAACTTACCGTTGGATTGTTAGTGGCTGCAGAATAGTTATGAATTGAAATGAATTTGCAATTATGTTGCTATATAAATGTATCAAAACTAAAACTCATCCTGAAAATCCATCCTCCATCATAGAAGAATCTTATCATTTCAAATATTATGTTCGCTTATACATGTATGAACAAATGACTCATATACTTTGTAAGTGCTACATGATGACTTCCCACTGTAATGCTAATACTGAGGTGTCATTGTACATATGTCTTACATGAGGCTTAGAATTACTAGTTGCAAGCTCGTTCACATGACATATGCAGGCTTCAAGTGTTTCTTGTCATGTACAAACTATGGAAAACAGTCATCTCAAAATTGTGTATGTTATTAATTAACATTGAAGTTTTACTTGTGTAGCTTTAGTTCAGTTTATGAGACAGACATAATTTGTTTCAGGGTTCCCACCCAGAAGATCAGGTTATGACTTAGGTCATGCAATAAAAATGGAGATGATCAATGTAGAGGATGGTCGGTATGAACAAAGAGAGAGTATACCATGTAGCAGTATGGACAGTGATGCATCAAGCGGCAATTTTGAAAGTACTGAGAGTAGTGAAACAATGAGTGATATGGAAAAAGCATCTGAAGAAGATGAAGAAAATCTAAAGGAGGACTTACAAAAAAATATTCCAGAATGTTATAAGTCTGATTCAAACTTTACATCACACACTTCTAGTGACATCACAAATGATGAAGAGTTTCAAGCAACTGCTCTTTGTCAGTTTATGGATATTTTGAATGATTTAGATGAAGTTCTAGATAAATCGTTATTAGCGTGTCTTGATGATGGTACAAAATCTTTTGATAGTGATGATGAAGATCTTATTTGTAAAATTAAAGAATTTATAGGTGACGTAGAGCAACAATCTGTCCAATCAGAATCTCAGAGCACAGAAGATGATAATACCCAAGTTGTTGTATGTCCACCTGCTCAATTAACAACGCCTTTATTAGAAGATATAGAAATTGTACAAACGATTCCAGTTCAACCAACTGTCACAAGTCTCAGGCGAGCTAAGAGTTTTTCGGAGCTGACCGAAAGCCATAGAGAGTCTTCAGTGTCGGCATTAGGGACGGCCAGCACAGAAAATGATAATTTGCGTAACTCTATGAGAAGACTGGATCCTATCGTTCTGCCTACGATATCGCGGCAGGAATCAGCATGCGAACCGCTCACGTTACCGGTGATTCTGTTTTTGGAGCATCATGTTAACATGCGTCCTACCAGTGCACCGATCCAGTTGCAAGTGACGGCGGCCAATCTGAACAGTGACGGGGCGTCGGGACCTCTGATTGTGGGCCGACGGGCGCTTTTAATGAATAGGACTCTTTCGCTGCCATCACCTGATGAGAGCGATATGACCACTGGCGACTGGACAGGTCGGAACACAGCAAGAAGTACCGCCAGAAGTACAAGCACATCGAGTTCGTCTAGTGACTCGTTGGCCGGAGCTGCTGCTGTTAATCAAAATTCTTTTCCTGCTAATGAAGAGAGGTACCGTTTTCTACATGTTCAATCTACCTGCCATCCAATTGAATTTTTTCTTCATGTTAATACATATCCAACATGTTCTAAGGAGATACTTTGATGATGATTTAATGGTAATATATTTGTCACAGAAACGAAGAGACTGACGAACCGCCTTTTGGAGTGTGGCCGCATCGATTGAGTGCAATGTTGGCATGTCTGAGTTGTACAGTTGGGATTTTTAATATTTCGAGATTTGCCATATTCAGTGTTCATTTTGGAGGTGAGTGAATCAATTGTCGATGTTCGGCCATCGTTGGTTAAATATGCCAATTATAATACAGTTATAATTATAGTTAAAACCATATCTGCATATGTATATGCAATTGTTGAATCAAATATACCACGAAAATTGACATGATATTGCGATGTCGAATTAATCTGAAAGGTAGCCGTTAGTCGGGTTACGACTACGATCGTTTTTATAGCTCATTGTAACTTGCTTTTTGTTTTTCCACAATGTCCATTTCGCGACTTAATTCTTACATTTTTTATCTCATTTTTTCGCAAATTTACTAATTGGCAAATTACTGGGCAGGTGAAATACGTTGTTTTTTTTACAATTCGTAATATATATTTGTTTTTTTTTTCAGCAAGTTTCATTGTACAGTTTTTTATACTGTCATTTCTAATCGGTATACCGTTATTTACACTACATTTGTGTCTGGGCCAAATACTGGAAGCGGGTCCAGTGGATATGTGGAGGATATCGCCAATATTCCAGGGCGTCGGTATCGTTTTGCTCATTATACAAGCCGTTATTGGCATGTATAGTATAATAGGGCTCTCGTGGATACTTGTGTACTTCAGAGACTCCTTTATAAATTCCAACGAGAAATACAAATGGGCACTGCCACATGAGTTCAGTTTCGAAGGTGAGCATAATCAAGTTTTAAAATTTAAATTCTTGCCTAATAAATTGAAATTCGAATCAGTATGCACAGCGCCAGTGTATAAGACGACCAAATTCGAACGTGGGTTTGTTAAATTAAAAAACCCGTCAATTGATTATTTCGTTGGTCGAGCGGTTGCGAGTGCGACTGCCGATTGAGATATTCTTTTTTCAAATCTCGGGTCGGCTACTATCGGGTTTTCTAACTGGAATTTACATTTTAAAATTAGAATTTTAAAATTTTTGGTACTAGCTCGGAGTCTGGATTTATACCCGGTATATGATGTTCACCACCTATTCCGTGATGGGATATAAACGTAAATGGTGAAACTTTGGGAGTGTATTACGTTCCTGTGCCTACCTTTTCGGGGAAAATAGTTGTGAATTTAGGTTTTTTCCTGTTACGTCTATTTCTTAGAGATGCATTGCAATCGTAAATGACATAAAACAGGTCGTTGGTGACTTGTTTAAAAAGGTTCAGCAAAAACAACATTGGCACTTAGATAACAAAACATCGAGTTTAAAAAAAGAGCTTCCTACGGAAGTAATTGCTATCAGGAAATGAAGATCTTGTCGTTCATTATTTTATCAGTTCAATTATTTATTTGGATCCATGTTTCGTTTTCAACAATAGTTCAGTGACGTTGATATAATTGCAATATCATGCTGTTATATAACAGGAAATATTATCGAAGGTCGATATTGAAGTGTACGAAGAATTTATTCAATTGACTTTAAAATGGCCGCCGAAGTGTGTACCACAATTCTCTTCGCTATTTTCCAATGGCCACTTTAGAGCCATGATTCACATTTACTGCGACGGTTTGCACTCAGTTTTCTATACTTTCTATTATTATAATGATTTTCTTATTTAAGAGTTACGTAATTTTAGGACGAAGACTAGTTTGTTTTACGATACAAAAAAATGTAGAATTATTGTTTGTTTTTTTATAGAAATTACTATGTGGGAAAAATCTAGGACAATAAAAATAGTAACTTGTCACTCCTATTTAGTTGATTAATGTTATATAATTAGACGTCAAAATATAATAGAGAATATAATAGAGTAGAATAAATAAATATTAACTTATATAATATAATCTCATTACATTGTGTTGCGCTTATTTCGGTCATAGGTTTAATTCGGATATATTTTTTTTACATAATTCAACACGTACTTGTTATATGTATATTTTTTAAGACACTTTTTACGTATTTTTACCATGTTTACATACTTTTGAGAATTCTCATATATTTTTGTAATTTTTACGTGCATTATAGACGCGAGCTTGTGGAACAGTACAAGTAAGATACAAGAGACAATACCGCAGTACTTTCATGGCGAGGTGCTGCAACGCAACCCGGGGTCCAATGACCACTTCGGAACCATTAAGTTCCAAGTGGCGTTCAATTTGGCTGTCGTATGGATGATTGTCTTCGTGTCGCTGAGTAAAGGCCTTCGGTCTTACGGCAAGGTAATGTTTGAGCATCGCTTGTCATTATACTACATGTGTATATTATAATGATTGTACAGTGTAAAGTTTGGCATGACCGGGCCAACTTATATTCATATATACACAATTTGTGCAATTTTTATTAAGTAAAGGAAATAATATTTAATTATCGTATTAATTTATTAAGAGGGAAGAATGGTATTATTCGTGGCAATTATCTAAATTATTTTTAGGTTTGTATATTGAAATTATATTTTTCGTTCCCTTGCCTTGAGTTACCGCCGCCATCGATCGGTCAGTCATTCCCGGTACAGACAATGAACAGTTATGAACTTATTGGAACCTTTTTGTGCTCCGTTATAACAAGTAAAAATGAAAAACGATTATTTCCGTACCTTAAAGCTAAGTATAGAGATTGTTCTATTACCAAATATTCCTGACGTGCTCTAAAGCTTGATGAACTCATTATCTCAAACGGTTATCACCTCAAACACTCACCTGTCGGTACAAGCTGAAAAGGACTCATTATCTCAGCGGTAGACTGGCCGCTCGTCTACAATGGTCGACAAGGTCACATTAGCGCCAGTTGTTCTAATGCTAATTGTTGTGCTACATCTGTTTTGTTATTGTTGATATTGTGTGTTAGCACTAATGTGCAAGTATTATCTATATTGTTTACGATTTTTCTCGACTTAACGTAATAATTGTTTTAGTATTATGTAGTTATAATAGCTATATACGATCTTACAACGCGTCAATCATTTTTTTATTATGATATTTTTAAGTCAAGTTTTTTTTACTTTGGGTTACAATTAAAATAATAAAGATTGACTGCTTCGTTGATTGAGTTGGTTGCGCGACTGCCGATCAAGAAGTCTTGGGTTCAAATCCGGGTTGTGCAGGTGAATGGCAATACGATCACCACGTATTCTATAGTGGGACGTAACCATAACTAGTGATACGTGGAGTATATTAAACTCTCCTGCCTACCTTTTTGGTGATTACAGGCATGATGTTACGTTGCGGTAAAAATATATAAAAATAATTTAACCGATTAGTAACCGACAATTAGTCAATTTTTTTAGTGCTATCAATGAATAGTTTATAAATTTCCGTTCCGCGAAATTTGTACGGTCATTATTTTAGGAAATCTCACAAGTCGTGACCAGTCCGTCAGCGAGTAATCGTTCCTGCGACCGTGCGCGTCGTAGCGTTAAATCGTCGCGAAAGTTGTAACGTTGCGTAGATAATCCCCTTAGATCTTATTTATTGCAGTAGGGACGAAGGTAATCGAATAGATTTGTTACATTCAGTGGAAAAAAACGCAATTAAAAGCAACTTTTTAAATGCAAGCTTATACAAAATACAAGTTATTTTTACCATAGTAGTTAAACATACATAATGTGGACATACATTAATGGTCATACACCTAAAATTCTATTCAACGTTCATTGCTAATATCCCTGAGTTACGGAGACCAGAGATGACAGCTGTCTGTCATTCGTATGACGCTGGCCGAAAATAATGACTACTCTTGATTAATCGATGATTCAAACGTTATGTCATATGTGCAGTTATCAATGACTAACCAGTGATTCAAATTCTAGAATATTCTCAATATTTAGACGCGTCGTGTGCATTTTCTTGGCCAGCGGTTCTACGTAACTTACCTTATAGAAGTTGAATGGTTAAATGTATTTATTTTTTTCTCTAGCCGGTAACCCCTTCGTTTCGGTTACAAGAATCAGACACTTGATTGGTTATAATTAAATTCACTACTTTTATACATGTCTTAGTTTTGCATTTTTTTTGATAATTAATTTTACCTGTACATATGTTTTTCTTCTAAACCTGGGGATTTCATTCACATGAAAATATTGCAGTAAATATTTAAAAATGACAAATAAAAGATTTTTTCAAAAAACAAAGCCTTCAGAAATAAAAATATTTCATCAATTTTAAATTTCATCTAAATCGCTTTAACAGTTTTAACGTATGAACATAACAGGCGTGCAAACAATAACTTTTGCTTTTATCTAATACAAATTTAAAATGTTCGTGTCACAGACGATGAATAACTTTACATTTTTAGAATTAATTGTTTTTTGTGGTACTCAGAAAAGGAATATTCATTTTATTGCATGTTGCAATTTTTTCCAGGCTGTATACACGTTAATATTTCTACCAATCTGCGGCATCCTGGTGCTATGCATCAAACTTCTTACGCTCATATCCTATGACACTGTAACCAACATTTTCTCTGACACCGAGTGGAGCGAATTTTTTCTCAACAGCAACGTGAGTATATGAACAGTTCAAGTTTAATAGATCCTATTGTTATTCGGCCGTTGGCTAATTCTTTTATAGGAAACATTTTTCATCTTTTGTTATTCTAGTTGATGACGTTTGATTTGAGAACTTACTGAATATTACATATTGTTGTAGGAATGGAAACGATCAAAAGAACATTTAGAAAAAAAAAATTGTCAAAAACAACGATCATGTCATGTTTGGCTGGGCTTTTAAGTTGTAGTTATGTTTAGCCATTGTTGCGCTATTTTAATTTTCATTCAGTAATGGCCTTTGTCACACTAGTGGAACCCGGGTATAGGAAAATGTAGGAACGGCTGATGCTAAAGTGAACTGAATCGTAAAGTTATCGTGTTCCAGAGCTGGGCAGCGGCGGCGCAGGAGACCTTCCTCACGTGGGGTCTGTTCGGGGCTTGCGTGATGCAGCTCGCGTCCCACAAGTACAGCAAGAGCAAGTCGCGCGCGACGCTGCAGCGGGAGAGCGCGTGCGTGGTGGCGGCCACGTGCGCGCTGCTGCTGCTGGCCGCGCTGTTCGCCAACACCTGCGTGCTCGTCTTGAAGAACAACGGTTACATCTACGCGCCGGGCAGTTTTGGTAAGTATTCGAGAACAATACACAACACAACTGATTGACCTGTACAAGAAATTGTCTGGTATGATTTTGCGGCTGGAGCATTTTTGATGAAAGTTGCTATAGCGATATCTTGAAATAGAGAAATATGGTTACTTTTTAAAGTCAAATGGAATATGAACTATTGGATTGGTATTTTTAAGTGATTTTTGAAGCTGCCAGTTGCATAAAGAGATTCGCTATCGCGAATGTCGTGCTGGTGAAAAAGTAACAATACTAATAATTACTGTTCCAAATGTGGATAGGATACAGATACCGGTTCTAGGTATTGGCTACCAAATATCCATTCTAAACCTGGACGTGAAAAAGTTATTTTTTTTAAAATAAATTCGTTATCTCTTCCATAAAAAATGTAATGATGAAATTACACCCGTGAATCAGACGAAGTTAAAAGTCATCATTAGTGTAGAAGAGTATTCTATTTGCATACTGTTTTTGAATGTGAATTACAGATGGACAGTAATCTATTTGAAATGACGATTGTCGGTGTTTTCCTGTATATATTGTATAATGTTCGTACAGAAACAGTAAAGTCGTCGCAGTTCCTGTGGGCCGCGACGGAGCCGCCGGCGGGCGGCGCGGCGCCGCCGCTGCGGCACGCGGCGCACTACGCCAGCCTGGTGGGCGTGACCGTGTGGAAGAGCGGCAACCTCGCGCGCGCCTACAGCGGCTGGCAGCCGCTGCAGCTGGCCACGCAGATCGTGCCCGCCGCGCTGGCGGTGTTGCCAGCTAATCTCGTAAGAGTGGAATCTTTTGCGTTCTGTCTCGAAATTTTGATCTCTCGAGTTTTACATAACACGTAATTGAATATTTCTGGGAAACCTATACTGATTTACATTTCCAAATTGTTAAATCGTTTTTTAATACTAATTTGTTTCGTTTTCCCAGCTGTCCCCGGCGTGGGCTGTGATATTCTACTTCATCCTCATAATGTTCGGCATCGCGCAGCAGCTGGCGATATGGCACTGCGTCATAGCGGGCGTGATGGCCATCAACGCGGACGCGCTGCGCGTCTGGGAGACCACCATTACGTTTCTCAGCTGCGTGTTCGGCCTGGCCATGGGCTTACTGCTCTCCACCGATGTGAGTATATAATATTTTTAATATTAGATAATATCGTATTTGTATTTTCTCGAAACGGTAGGCAGAGGAGTGTAGTTATAAATGCAGTGTTTTACCTGTTATGTTATATGAACGTCGTATGATATGGGCGGGTGGCAGGCGGGCGTGCGCGGCGTGCAGTTCGTGGACTACGTGTGGGTTGGCGCGTGGGGCGCGTGCGCGACGCAGTTGGCGGCGGCGCTGGGCGTGTTCGCTGTGCGCGGCCGGCCTTACGCGGCGGACGCGCTGGCGCGCGCGCTGTGGGCGCCGCGCGCCGCGCCCGCGCGCGCCGCTCTGCTCGCCTTCACGTGGACCGTGCTGCTGCCCGTGGCGCTCGGCGTGAGTGCGCGCGCAGCGTCACCGGCGCACCGTTTCTTGTCACTCCTACAGTGATGCTTAAAACTTCTTCCGACCCTAATCCGTACTAGAAAGTCTATTCTGTACTAGAAAATCTAAAATGCTATCGACTATTATGCTATGTTTGAATTATCTTGAATTTATTTCAAATCTCTACATATAACCCACGAGGGGCCTGACGTGATAATTAAACAATTAGATAATACAATAATCATATTTTTTTTAAAAAAGACATGCACAATTAGATATCAACGAATTTTTTTTAATTACAGGCAATATGCGTTATGGATTTCCGAATTGGTCAGCAGAAGCAACTTTACAGTTGGAGAAAATATAACGGGTAAGGAGATTTACTTTTAAGGGAAATTATGTAAGTTCTTTAAGCACACAAATTTTTATTTTATGAATCAATCATACATGAAAATGTTGTGTAGGTAATATGTCTCAGAAACACATTTTTTTTTCATAATGAAAAATTTATTTTGTAAATTATTTTTTACAAAATATATGCTTTTAATCGCTTCCACTTTTAAAGTGTTATTTCAAGTTACACGAATGTGCGTTAGATAGTCTGTCGATGCGTGCTAGTGCCCCCCCCCCCACTAAGCCGAGTGCCCGCGCGCCAGGTACTACCCGCTGTGGATGCGGCAGCTGGGCGTGCTGCTGCAGCAGGGCACGCTGCTGCTCATCCCCGCCGCCGCCTTCGTGCAGACCTGGCGCTACATGAGCAAGGGCCCGCCGGACATCCTCGAGGTACGCCTCACTCACCTTAAACAAAATGATTGCTTCATTCCTATTAACCTCATTTCCTTATTTTAATGAACGTGCGA
Source organism: Jemadia pseudognetus (assembly GCA_018244755.1). Lineage (NCBI taxonomy): Eukaryota > Metazoa > Arthropoda > Insecta > Lepidoptera > Hesperiidae > Jemadia > Jemadia pseudognetus. The sequence continues at coordinate 11,529 of DWTO01001645.1, forward strand.
CGTCGTGTCTCGCAGATGTTACAACACAAAATATTATGTAACATCACACATGTAATCCTCGAAGAGGTAGGCTGAACAGTGAAGTACACTCCCATGTTTTGCCAGTTACGTTTACATCCCAACATGGGATAGGTGGGTGAGCCTACAGAAAATCTCTTTGGGGGTTACAAATGTGTTGTTATGTATACAAAATGCGTTAGCGGATCTTCATAGAGTTACGAGGGTTCATAAATGTTTAAAAGCGTCATAAACGATTTAGTTCAGTGATGAATGGTGACGAGTGAACACTGAGGTGATGAGTGTCTAGATGTAGATAGTAGGCAGCGCGATGGAGGTGGCTGTGTTTTGTGCACTCCAAACTATATTGAAAGTGATATTTACATGTACATTGCGTGTTTGATAATAATCTTACATTAAACTAAAAAAACTGAATGATTCCATATTCATATATATACACACCTTTGATGCAATATTTCAATCACTAACAATACTCACATACAAATGAGTTTGAAACGATTAGTAAAAGCCATATGATTTCTCGCTGCAAGGGATGCCGGTCTGCAGACTGTGTGGACGATCCGGTGAGATGAGTTACACTATTCTGCTTTCCTTACATTGTTGTGTCACCATTATCATGCTTCATGTTTTTGTTGTTTTTTATAAATATCCTTTTATGGTATTATAAGTGTTTTTTCTGTTATTAAATGTAGTATATTACATTTTACAATTACAAGGGCTTTGTTGTAATTCCCAACTGCCTGGTACTCTTATATGTATATTGAGAATGTTTAATGTGTACATGTGTAGGAGCCCTAGTGTAGAACTTTTAAAGCATTACTTGATGTTATTAGGAGTTGTAAAAGTGATTTCATTTTTTTTAACTTTGATTTTATGATTTTTCATTTATGTCTATTTTCGTTATCTATTTTTAAGCTTTGAACATTTTAATATTAACAAAGCTCTATGTCAAATTAAATTATTACATTTTTTACTGTATATTTAATTGATTAATTTAATGATTAGGCGACAAAGTCCCATCTATCCAAGTTTGAACTTCCACTGTTACCTATAGGGATATGGCAGTCAGACACAGGCACAATACGATAAATGCAATTATTAGCGATAGAATAGATACACATTCATAATTTATCATAAGTGGAATTTATATTACAAGTTCTACTTGCAGCGACTAGGTACTTATCACTGGCTTGCTTGTGAACATGCAATGTTTAGAACAAAATGAATACAGATTATAAATGAAAATTAGTACTATTGTTATGTGTTATTTATAGGTTTTACCTCTTATAAAAATGTAAGATAAAATGCTTAATTTTTTATCAAATTAAAACAGGCATATCCTTTTGAACCAAGCATCCATAAAAACTATATGTCCTGACTACGTAGATACCTCAGAGGTGTCACAACTACATGACATGACTGGTCTGTTGTATTCAATATCCGTCTAACACACCCACGCGCGGCGCCCGCAGCGCGTGCAGAACCTGTACCGGCCGCGCATGGGCGCGCCCAGCGAGAGCGCGCCGCCCGCGCGCGCCGCGCCGCCCGCGCAGCCCGCGCCGCCCGCGCCCGACCCGCCGCCCAAGTACACGCCGCCGCCGTCCTACTCCACGGCCACGGGCGCGCGCCTGCTGCACTCCCTGCGCCGGAGCTTCCGCACGCTGCGCAGGTACCGCCGCTACCGGCCACTACCGGCCCGGCTCGCGCCAACACGCTACCGTCTACATATGTATATCATTGCATACATTGTTTAGCTACACCCCGTATATCGCTGTCGTTGTTTCGAGTCGTGTACGTGACATTTGGCCTTGGCCTCCCGTCGATCAATTATTGATCGGAAATTTAGTACACGCTTTTCGTAAAAGCTAACATCTCTACTCGAGGGTCCTTTGTACTGGTTAGTGGCACCGGCGTTATTGAATATATCGGGATATTATTGCCTATTCTTCGGCACTGTCACCTTGATTGTTGGAAGCTCCATTTGACCATTATCTTTGGTGCCCACGCTGATAATGCGATTTTCTTAAAATATTTTTTGAACTATATAGCATCAATGAAATAAAATAGTTTTTGTTTATTACCTTTATAAATCTACATAGCAACATTTAATGTTAAACAATTTTCGAAAGTAAATTAGTATTTTTCTTATTACGAAATTCTGCTATTTTATAAAAAAAACATCATTCAAAAAATTATTAAGTCCATTGTAAACTATCCATTTTCACTCCAGTATCAGTTACTCAATGCTACATCGATTTTAAAGACAATCTAGACTGAAATGTCAAACTCTTATAATAATTATCTATGGAAAAAGATTGAAAAATTAAAACATATTATTTGTATCATTTTTGAGTGAATTTAAATAATATAGTAGAAAATTCTAAGCAAATTTTAGTGTAAATCGAACAGTATGGGATTCATAAACGAAAATGAAAACGTAACTTCACGCCTGTTATCCCCGAAGAGGTAGGCAGAGGAATGCAGAACACTCCCACGTTTCACCGGTTACGTTTACGGTTACGAATGCAAAAATTGGTGATTTTTAATTATTAAGTGTAGTGTTTTTAGCAAACGAGATATGTGCGTGAAATCGGTCTGTGTCACATTGTTTAGTGTTCTAATAATAAAATAATTAAAATTCTCTAGCTAAATGGTGCTACGTAATATATCATGTTAAACCTATCTCAAGGTTTTTATATAAAAATGTTGATAATGTTATGTATGGTTGTAGTTAATTCGAATTAGTGCTGTGAGTACGATTTTGAATGGTTTCAAAACAATTCAGTGACATCGTACGATAACAATTGTTTTATTTTTTTAATAAAAAAGGTAAATTGAATTGTTAAAAGAAATTTCACTCAGTAAATTTAAAATAGAACATGTAGCGCAAATTAACATTTATAACGTGCCAGTGTAATCTCTGCAATAATTGCACTGTATTTGTCATAATAAAAAGAAAGCTAAGATGTTCCTTTATCTGCTTTTGTTTAACTCTCACGGATAATTATAATATGATCAGCTCGTTCGGTACTTTGTTAACTAACGTAGCGTTTATAATAAATCCGCAGGATGGCGTCGAGCGGGCGCGCGGAGGCGGGCGCGGCGGGCGCGGCGGGCGAGGAGGCGGCGCAGCTGCCCATGTCGCTGAGCGAGAGCGTGGAGCGCGCGCGCGCCAGCGTGGCGGACGAGACGCGGCCGGCGCGCCGCCGCTCCTTCGTGCGCAGCGGCGCCTCCGCCAAGAGCCTGCGCGCCAGCCTGCGCCGCAGCCTGCGCCTGGCGCCGCGCACCGCGTCCAGCGAGCGGCTGGTGCGCGCCGCCGAGCCGCCCGCCACGCTCGCCTAGGGCGCGTTGTCATCTCATCGTCACAGTATATTCTCACCTCTCCTGAAGCGATCGGGAACACGTGTCTTGTGACTAACATGATATTATATTTAGTACATTTGTTTAGAGGTACTCCTTGTATATGATATATTTGCATGTCGTGTTATTTCACTTTGTGGTGCCAAACATTCTAACGATGTCCACATTAACTTGTATGACATTAATGAATCTCAAAGTATCCAATGGCCTCATAAACATGAAAAAGGGTACAAGAATCCAAACAATATCACAAGTTTCTAACATCACCTTTGCAAGATTAAAATATAAAAATATATCCATTACAAGCCTAACTCTTCACCAATACCATATATGCTCAATATAATTTTATCATTTATATTAATACTATGTTTCTAAATTTTTGCAATTTTTATCGTTTAAAAGCGTATAACAAAGATATTGTCCAAGAAGACTTATGGTATCTTTAAGAGTCATATTTGTATGTACTTTTTTGAATAACCAAATTGTGATAATTATATAATCTATACTGGAACTTAATATTCACTAATAATATAGAAACATAATATGTATGTCTGTTAAATTTGCCCAAAAGTATTTATGGCTTGTTACTTTATCTGTATTTTATTAAAGAAATATTGAATATGTACATGAATATTGTCTTTATAATAATATTGTATTCATACGCAATATAATCCATGTACAGTTATAAGTATGTGTATATATGCATATATTAGTGTCCGACCGAAACTGGTTTTTCAGCCGAAACCGAAACCGTAACCGAACTTTCGGCCTCACTCTCAGTTT
>DWTO01001646.1:0-15685 GCA_018244755.1 Jemadia pseudognetus
ACGTAACATCACGCCTGTTATCCCCGAAGAGGTAGGCAGAGGAGTGTAGAACACTCCCACAATTCACCAGTTACGTTCACGTCCCATACTAACTAGTAAGAACTAGTTTAACATTTTACAGTTTTATAACTCTGAAACGACCTATTTAACGATAAAGATTAATAAGAAATCGCTTTAGCCCTTTCTCAGAGTGCTATCAGCTTATCGAATTTCATCAAATTCGGCTCGTTCGTGAAAGTGTAGTAGTTGTACACAGAGTGGATAGGGAAAAGGTGATAGAACCGGTAAGGTACTTTAAAATTAAGTATTACTAATGTAATAAAATGAAACATTACGCCTGTAATCCACGAAGAGGTAGGTACATTAGGTTAGAATTAGGATTAGGTAGGTTCATTAGTTACGTTTATGTTCCACTATGGAATAGGGGATGGGCCTGATGCTATATACCGGGCATACGTCAATCCCGAGCTGGAAAACTCAAAAAGCTACACATCTAAAAACGCAAGTTTTGAACGAAATATATCAGAAATGCCAGTGAATTATAATTTTTGTATACTCAAAGTTTGATACGTAAATATGAAGCAGGGTGCGAGGATAATAATTCTACTGGCTCTGATTGCAGCGAGCGTGGTTAATGAGATCCTTATTAAACAATTATTAATTGGAGACTGCCCGCCGCGCGAGCCAATTGAAGCTGAGCGTAAAATATCACTTAGCGGCTCCAGCGTCGGACATAACACGTTCAGCATTCGAAGCGCTTTGTATTTAATATTTATTTTGAAAATATGTATTACAACTGAGTACCTATACAAGGTTTTACATATTTAAGGACAATATTCATTCCATACTATTTTTGTCTAAACATAATTGAACATAAAAAAAGATACTGGGACATATGTATCTCTAAGAAATACCTCGAAAGCCTTAGCTTTGTTTAATATACGGAATTTGCCAATTTACTTTTCAAAGATGCACATTGAGATAAATTGGTAATATTGTACAATAATGTTTAATATAAGTACATTAAGCGGCATTATATTCTGCGAAATTATTATATCCTGTGAAATAAACGGACAAAACAGGCCTCCGGTCTAACCATATGTTTAATATTAAATTGGGACATATAGATTTTGCTAATGATGATGATACTGAGTACAGATGTAGGTATACTTAATCGTTATCCCACGATAATATTGTGAAAAATATTGCGCGATTGTTTTTAAATTTTTTTAGTTTTTTACTTGTTCAAAGAATCTCAACATATCTTACTCAATATACCTTAAGTTTCCGATACATATTAAAACGCCGACATAAATGATTTATAAATGTGGCTACATTGGACGCTGCGGAACCAAATGCAATTAAAAAGGGTCGCAGGTGAAATAACATATTAATAACTTTGTTTTATATCAAACTTGTTTGTCTTGGTGTATGACATATAAAAGAAGTAAGCAACAATTAGGTACATACCGTAAACACGTACCGTAAAGCGTAAATGATTTTACATAACTTACATGTCACTGATTCCAACAAGCGTCCTTATATATCTACTTATTATGTCAATCGTAAACAGATATTCATAGTTAATGGCGAACAATTCTGATGGTGCATCATAAAACACCCGTCAATTATCTCCCGAATTAATGACATTGCAATTCCGAACAAATAATGTTTAAATCCCACAAACTCAATAACTCTACAAAAGGTATTGGTTATTAAAGATATTGTTCTATTGTAAGCTAGTAACGATTAGTAGTGAGCTGCAGCGATCATACTAAAGAACAATGTAAAATGTCTTGTAAATAAAATGACATCACATTGCAGTGACAAAGTATCGGCGACAAGACGATTCAAAGTGTTGGTTCCAAGCCCGCTTACCAAGCATAGCATTTGTCCCAGTGCCGAGCCTGTTTTCCAAGCTCCGGTATTGATTTCAATCTTTATATCTGAACGAATTACAGAATTTAACAACTAAATCTTCAGTCGATAAACTCAGCTCTCTTAAATTTTTTCGCGATACCATCGCGTATTGTATACCCACTGATAGAAAGCAAAACAGTTCTTTTATTTCTTAAGGCGAATGCTTCAATAAGTTATTGGCGGCCGTTGGCGCAGCCGCCTTTTTTGTATTGAAATTTAACCACAATATATTATCTTTGTTTGTTAAGTTAATTGCTAAATGGGATTCGTTATATTCACGCATGTTTTATGGGCAACGGCACTCGCGAGTCGAATAAATTCTCTGATTGTGAAAGATGCGTCCGCTCTGGTCCATATGCATATCGCTAAAGGCGATTTGTACTGAACTTACCTCGCTATACTTTTTAATGCCTTAAAATATAGCGCAAAAAAAATAATGATCAATTTCATGTAAAATTGACCCATCTACTTTCATTCCTTGTTCGGAACTTTAATTTTTGAATCTATTATCAAATTTTCTGTAATAAAATATAAATCTCAAATTCTCTAATTAAAATATAAACTGTGTATTTGAAATTGGAACATCAATAGATTATTTCATAAAGAATATGAGAAGTTTAAAATGTTTTGATTATACAGATGAACTGCGTAAATTACTGTAGGTACAGAGTTTTAAAGGAGTCGCTGTTAAAGTTCTGTAACGGTATCAACTAAGTATCAATGTTTGTATTTGACGTATTCGCAAATTTCATATCACCGCCATTTGGAAACGGTCAATCCGGCACCTGTCTGACTGAAGTTCTACGTAAGCGTATTTCGAATTACCGAGTTTTTTTTTATACACTCGTTCGTAATTTAAATACGATTTATATTAAACACATTCATTTGTGCTGACGTTAACAAAACATAATTATTTTTACTAGACCTTTGTTTTAATTCAGAATTACAAATCATTAATTTAGAACAAGTATGTCGTATATTATCTTTTCTATTATAATATAAATTAAAATTATATTTTCTTCTTGTCCTCTCTTATCGCCTTAAGGCCTCATTAGACATTCAATAATGAACCGAAGTCTTTGCTAATGATATTCAAATATTTATGCCGCTGTTGGAATATTACGTGAGGGTAATGAAATAATGACAAATTAAAGTCGATGTGTAATTATAGTTCAATGTTAAATTATTCATTGACTATTGTAGCTTAGTAAAGAATGCTCCAGATTTCCTAATTTCGGATACCTACTTTGATGTCAAGTGATTATCAGAAATTCGACCGTTGAACAATGATCTTCTCTCAGAATTGGAAGGTCTGTCACTTTAGCGAAGTGCCAAATGCTTGCTTGAGAATAACCAAATATTCCGTTTTTGTGTGTCTTATAATATTGTAATTGAAGAATAAATTATGAGTCCTGATAAGGGTGAAGGAAAATATCGAAAGGAACCTTGCGCTCCTGCGTTTCAATTTACTGTTGCACATTATCATTTTTAGAACGGACCCGAATGACAATGAGGACAGACCATTGTCATTCTTATCTAATAATATTATTCTATAAAAACTTACTAAAAAATCCAGGAATTGTCTTATTTGGTTTTAAATCAATCGTCTATTATATTCTCAGTGTAAATAGAATTTTTATAATCTTTTTAAATTATACTTTTTGAAAGGACCATAATATTTACGATTTTATTAATATGTTTTATTCTTACAATAAAAACAGAACATTCACAATTTTATTAAGTTTTATGTACTTACATTTTAATAGTAACAATATATAAGTGATTATGTTTAATTTTAAACTTAAATATGAATACAATATTAATTATTCAAATTACAAATATTAATTTATGGCTCAGCAAATTTGTGGTTAACTTTAATAAATAAAATAGTTGTACTTCCTCATAATGAAATATATCTGTACACATAAACCGACTTTGCCCGAGGCGGCAACGAATTTAATTATTTCCAAAGCTCGATCCAATACATTTGCATAAAATAACAATAATTTATCATCTATACAAGAAATTAACCTCTTAGCTCAAGTCAATTAGAGTGAGCCGTGCCTGTATACTAAAAGGGTTTAATAAGCTTGAGTGGTTTTTTTCGATCGTTAATTTTGTTTTTGGAAATAGCTCATAACTCAGCCAATCAATTAGTCCGAATATCAGTCACGAGTCAGTGCGGCTGACAGCTACGAAGGAGGTCGCCAGTGATGCCCACGAAAAAATATTATGCCTCATACTATGAATCCTTCCGTATGCCATATGTCGACAATTAACCTTCGATTTTCAGTCATTTTTAATGAAATGTACATATTTGCAGATATTTTTCTTATAAAGCCATGATTAACTACATTATCTGATGGTCAATCGCGATTATCTTGTTGGCTTCGTGGAAATCTTCATCAGTGATGCCATTTTGATGCCAACCTACCATCATCATTTGCACGATCTTAAAAATGTATGAACGTTACGAGCGTAGCTGGAATAGACCTATTATTGCCAGTTAGTTAGTATTAATTATTTAGATATTTTTAGTACATCATCATCATCCTATCTCAGTCCACTGTTGGACATAAGCCTCCCCCAAAGAGTGTTATCTCGCCCTGTCCTCGGCTTGCCGCATCCAGTACTTAATAATTTTTTTATTATTTAAAAATAGGCCTATCTTACCCGATGGAAAGCGAGACGCAACCTGGGCTAAAGTACGTTTACCTAGAAAGCGCCTGTTCACTCTTGAATTCCAGGTTATAAGAATCCGAAAAGAGTAGCCGGCAATTGTAACTACGAGTAAAATGGGAATAAGTTTATAGGTATCTATGACCAGTATTAGTAGGTACTTATAAGTTAAACAGTATTAGTTCAGTTAGCAACAACAAATTGTTATAAGAACAATTGTTTCGCGGGAGAATCAAAGTATTGAGAGTACGGGTGAAATCCCTACAGAATCCTATATAAACGTTATAATTTCTACAGTAATTAATACAGGCTTTTGATATTGATGTATTAAAGTTCTTTCAGTACCATTTTAATATACGTAATACAAGATTACATGCTTATAGGCAAACGTGTACAATATTAGTGATTATGTATTAGAACCTTGCACGTAAGAGTTATCTGTGTATCGAGGATACTTACTTGGCCGCGACTATTAAACATTAATAATATACCGTTTAATTAGACATACTCAAATATGCCATATGTAAGCACGGCGAAGTAATACGAACACAAATATAATTGGAAAGGCCCGAGGCTTTGTTATTTATGGTCGCCATACATCAGCCGCGTAAACAAACACGCAGACGAGCGTGGAATGCAAATGCGGCTAATGCTGATAATTGTGGTCGAGGTGTCTTTATAACGTTGTGAATTGACGCGGGTAAGTGCATGAGTGAGAACGGAAGTTGTTAATAGACGTTAGTAAAGAGAAAGATAAAATAAAGCCCAAATTAAAATGAGAATGAAGCGGGTATTTATACGGAATTTTAGTACAGAAACATTTGTGTAAGATACAAAAGAATATCAAAATTAAAGCGTTTAATTTGTATAGGCCTAGAAGAATATACAAATCTACAATTGTAGGTAACACATTTCCTAAATTCATTACGTGATCCGTATGACATTTTCATTGAAAAGAAACAGCGAGAAGCACAGAAACCTTATTACTTCAGAACTCACGTTGTACGAATATACCTGACGCATAATTTCAGTATGGTGTTACCATAGATATAGCATAGACATATCCTACATCTATGGGTATTACTGAACCAAAGACGTCATTACGCGTCTTCGAACTGTCATATCACATGACAGCGGCGTGGTGCATGACGCGGACTTTCGACGTACATCCGGCTTACATACATTACATTTGCAAAGTGTAGAATAGATATACACCTGTATAAAATAGATGCCTTTAGTGATAGGCGAGTGTCGTGAATATCGCAGTGCGCGGTGGTGTAATGTCGTGCAAAGCGCAGTGGGTGGACGCACGCTGAGCGACACGCTCCTAGCTCGCTTTCATCAATTATCCGATAGATTTAAAGCTCTCGTGAACGTGGCTGAGGCGAGAAGGAATTTACCTATAAAATAACAGTAAACATAACTAAAACTTTATAGTTATCAACTGAATACGATACGCCTAAGTATTATTAAATTATTATTGAACTAGAAATGGAATTTAAGCGTTGTCCTATCGATGTGATTGTTTATTTTTGAAGTGTAAATTAATATTGGCTAGGTAATTGATTTATCTGGTCAATTGATATTTATAACTCGATACACGAATGTTGATTGAAGGTCCAATTCATTGTTCATGTTTTTATTATATACAAAGCAGGGCAAGCAATCAGTTCCAGAGCATTCTTTGGATAATTTTAAACAGGAAGGTTTACTACAACCACGTAGATAGCACACTTCAATTGACTAACTAACCATACTTCTATTATAATGAGCAACATAATAGCAAACCGCGAGTGCCGATCGAGAGGTCCTAGGTTCAAATCTCGGGTCGGGTAGTTCTGGATTTTTCTATCTCAGAATTTCTCGGAAAATTATCTAGTCGTGGTTTGGAGGCCGCATTTATACGGCATATAGCAATAAGCCCACCGCTTTTTCCCCGGTAAGACGTAAACGTAACTGCTGAAACATGGGAGTGTACTATACTCCTTTGCCTACCTCTTTAGGGGATTACAGGAGTGATATTACGTTTCGTTACATAATAATACGCATAGTTCACGTAAATATCTAACACTCTTTTAAATTACAACTCTATGTAAGTAAGATTGGGTTGTTAGTCCTGTCGTATCCAGTATCAGGGATATGAAATGTTACTCCTATGGTATAATAATGAAATAAGAACAGTTTATAGAATAAATGTTTAATACAAGACTAGCTGTGTCGCACAGCGGGCGCCGCCCACCGCACCTTCCGCGACACCTCCGCGACCTTACCGCTGACAGCTAAAGGATGGATAACGTTAGCAGTAAAGCGATATGATTGTAGACTTGTATATTAATACTTTTGTTAATACATTAGTATGATTAGACAAGCTTACATCCGCACTTAACAGGCGTGACAGACTTGTGTCATCCGTGAGTTAAGATAAAATGATCAATGTCGTTCTTGTCTAAAGCGATCAATGATTTAAGAGAACAATAGAACTATTTCATACAGCTTTAAAAATTCAATACGTCAACTTTGACAAGTTCAAGGTGGTACGATCCTTCACATGAGACTTTAAATGATAAGTATTTTTTTCTTAAATAGATGTTTTACATATAAGTACTATGTATATAATGTAGTATGTATATTCATATGGAGTCGTTATCATTAACTTGATTACTTTCTTAGGTGAATTCGGACAGACAGACAAAGGCAAAATAATAATTTTAAATAATATAGACTAGGTTACTAGCGAAGGTTTTACTGTACTTTGTATTTTATAGCCGAACAAATCAGCCAACCTACATTGAGTGATCCGTTGGTTGAATGTGTAGTTAAACTGGCTGCTGAACGGTTGTCGGTTCAATTCCTACATAGGCAAAATATTCATGTGACGGACACGAGTATTGATAGTGTCTAGACGTAATATTGTCCTAATATCTGTTTAGTAATTTATATATGTTGTATATTAGCCATCTAATTACGGTAACACAGGTGGAGAATTTTTTTCTAACCAGACGGCTGCGTGTACATTTCTAAAGTTATTGTTCCTCTTTATAATTCTTGTTATATTTTTGTTTATAAATAATATAATATGTAAGCAAATAAAATAAGTTAAATAAGCATGGTAAAATCAATACCAGGTAGGCGGTGTCCACTTCACAGTTATACGTAAATTTAATTAATATTATGCGTTATAATCAAAGCGTTGGATCGAAAATTTAAATTAAAGTCGGTAGTGTCAGTCTCCCCCATATGGCGATAGTGGCCGGACGCCACGCTGGGAATATGTGTCCAGCGGTTTTACTGTCCAGTTTATTTTACTGCTCACAAGGTGAGAGCATAACGATACTCGTTTACCAATTCGTTGACGACTCCACACTACTTAATTCGTAAAACAATTTCAGACTCATTAGCCTTAACAGAAAGCATTTAGATTGGTTTAAAGTTTACAAATCATTTTCGGTTCAAGCTCAGTAAAACAATGGTTATCATTTGTGTATATTACTAAGAGTGTAAATAAAAATGTGTTATGGCAAACTAAAATGTGGCTAAAAGCAGTAAAATACAAGTAAGAATGTAAATGCAGTATAATATGGTTAAGTATTCTAAGCTAAGTTAATGAAGTGAAAACATCACCAATTGTACTAACCTATTTGGAAAATAGAACTATTTATAAAGTGTAAATTTTTCCTCCTTCTCCATAAACCACAATCGAAGAACCTTTAAACTGTTCTGTTTTTAAAAATATAAACGGAAAGAAGACAGTTCAGTACTAAATTTACAATTTTCAAAATTGCTATTTTACTGTAAACAACATTATTTTTACACTTGTGTGAAAGTGACTGAATTATTAATGAAAATGAAATTAAAACTTTATGAACCATGTAAAGTTAATGAAGTCAGTGGGTAGAAATGTTTTTGTATCATATATTTGCGTACGACATACGAGCGGTATTTCACACTTACGTAGCTCTTACGTTGCTCTCAGCCGGTAATGTTTATTTAACATGTTAATAAAATTTACTTTGTATAATTAGAAATATCTTTATTTATACTACGTAAATCATATTAACTTCCTAATTGTATGGCAATATCATTCACACCCCCAAACATAGGTTATGTACATACATACATAGGTACATATGCCTGATTTAGACAGAGGTAGAAAATTACTAAAGATTTCCTATAGCCCTGACAAAATTAGTATGCCTCGTCTACCTCGTCCCAGTAATAATACATGCTTCTGACCTATTGTATTAAAATATCAAATATTAGTCCAATATATAATAAAAAATGTCTGACGTAGAACACTAGATAGTTAGGTAACTGTCATTAAAAACGTATGTGTGATAATGGTTTTTTTAAATGTTTCGTCACGGTTTTTGGGTTAATGTAAAAGTTAAAGAGTAGGTACCTTAATAACATTTAAAATGACACGAATGCATGCAATGAAAGTTGTTGCACAGTACCTACCTACCTATATAAATTTGAATGTGGAAAGAGATAGTAGAAAGCGAATGGAAGATTAACAGAAAGATTATTTAAAGTGGCCACTATCCTTATGATATGCATTTTTATTTTATATACATTATCTCTCTGATAATGTATAATTGTTATGAGTTGTAGGTATATGTATAGTAGGTATTAAATTGCTTTTATTTATTTAAATTCCTAAAGCAACATAACATGGCGGGCGCAGCACCGCATTATTCACTAGCAAACAGCCACATTATTGTAAATAGTTCATTTATGAATCGTTTACACAATGTTAATTACACAGTTGCATCGAAATTTTATTGCACCCGCCCTCGTTTCCAACCCCATTCGGAGCTAACCAATTTTCCACTCGATTTACCGACGACTAAATGGCGGGCACCGAAACTTCGAACGAAAGCCCAATGTCATGGTGGAAGCACAACAAAAAAAATCCACCCAGAACTCATTGTGTTTAATTAATTACTTGTAAACAAGGGCGATGAGTTTACGAAAACGTTTTGCCTGTTTTTTTTAAGTAAATAATAATCGTAGAAAGCTAGGAAATCGAAGTAACAATGCTCGTTGATTTCCCGCCTTTTTTATTCTTCGCTTATAATGTTGAATGAGCTCTGTATCGGTGGTCGTTCCGTTTTAGTAACAAGGCGGTTTTTCTTTGTTGGTTCATTGAATGTGGTTTTTTGTTGATTGGTTATGTAAATTAAAATTATACAATCTAATCTGGAATGTTATTCGTTAGTTGAATATGTGGAGAATGTATTATTAGTATTTTGTTATAGACGATCTAGTAAAATGCTATTTGTTAGACATACCTCACTTTACAAAATATGTACAGATATTCTAAATTTGAATAATTAAAAATGACGAAAAGAATTATCACTTTTTTCAAATGTTCATACATAGGTATGCACACATAGGTATGCTCACTAATCTCTAGTACCTATAGTTTTAGTGTAGGTATGTAGACATTAGTTTGTTATGTACTTACTTAGTTATATGTTATTATCCGGTTCCACTGATTATTATGTAGGTACTCTCAAAGTTTATAGATTCTATATTGTATATCTACAGTATAATAGTTGAACAATTTAACGCACAAAAAATATGTAGGTATATATTAGAAATGAAATGGTTATAATTCGTTTTCAAGTCAACTACCACATAATTTTTATGAATTATTAAGAACAAATAAATGTAGGTACAATTATTTGTGACTAATAATATTACATTTCACTACTTCTCTTTATAATCTATTATTATCTATACTCACCTACATACCTACTTACTAAGGAGATATCCCGGAAGTTTACACAGTCGTACAATGCGATACAAAGGGCTAAATTTAAAACTTGCTCGTAATTGTACGAAACGGGTGCCGAGCGGTGGGCAGGGCGCTTAATGGTTGGAAGCTGACTCGTAACTTAGCAGCCCCGCCTCAGTATGAATAGAGCTCGTTACACTGCTGGCGCCAGTAGCGGTTCCTTTTGCTTTAAGCCTGTGCGGCAACCAGCGGCCGCACGGTAGGAGTCTCGATATTCGTTATTTTAATGTAAATGTTGTTGTGGACTTTTTTAACAGGTGTAACTTTTTTAACAGGTTTTAATATATATGTACGAAATCCATTTACAATTATTCTCATCAGTTTCATATTTTAAAACTTATTCTAAACGCTAGAAAGTTTTTAATATTTTGTCATATTCCGTTATCTCAATCGTATAATTGTTACTAGCAAGCGATTGATACCTATAGCTTTCTATGATAGAGCAAAGGAACGTATTCTGTTACATCGTTGACGTCACTGGATTCTTTTTTTAATTCTTTTAAATATAACGATACTTCTAATAGTGATCATTAGGGTACCTACTCATTATACTTCTTCGATGGGGTAGCGGTTGCAGGTGCGGCTGTTGAGTGAAATTCTGGGTTCGATCCCTGGGTTGGATATAAATGGGTTTTCCTCACTTATAATTTCTAATACTATTCTAATACGAGAACTACTAATGCTAGCTGCTTTAAACACAAGGTAATTTTGCAAAACAAGTATTCAAACAACGCGCGATGTCTCGCTTCGAAGGACGCTAAGCCAGTAGTGAGCCAGACTTGGCGCTTACACTAAACAAAATGTTTAAAACTACAATAAAACAACACATTTCGAAAATGTATAAGTATAGTTTTATTTATCTACATATAAACACTTGTGTAGGTATGATACGATATTGCTACACGATACTTAAGCTAGGAGACCAGTGCGCGACGAAAACAAACATATTTATACAAGACAAGAATCCCTTCAACCATAGTCTTTGGCACGTTATCTTTGAATAGGACAAAGACTCGATCAACGTTCAGTTCTTTAAAATTTCTTAATTCTACTATATATATACACGTTTCACACAATTCCATACACGAAATACATTGATTTTACAGTATTTTCTTGTCCTTCTACAATCTAAGGTATAACTAAGTACCTATAGTATGTGGAACAATTTCATTTGGGTGCACGGCAGTGTCTGCTTCACGTTCGTGTATGTAAAGGTTAGTTCGATAATATTCTGTAGTGAATTAAATAGTTCTTCTCAAACCTACTCCAACTACATTACAAGTACATTAATATTCCTATGACATCATTACAATGTTTAATTTTATTTTTTACAGGACTGGTATCTGATAATTTATTGTCATAATATAAAATACCTTCGGGATAAAACAGGAGGGATTATACGCACCAAATGAATCTTTAATTACAGGAGGATCAACTATGTATAATAATTATTCTGTTGAATTTTGTATTACATTAAACATGCATTTAATTCATTTATAATACCGATAATATTTCATCTACTGTATTATGTTAATTCTATTGGTTCTTTTTATAAAATATCCTACTCAACGTCACGCCTGTAAACCCCGAAAAGGTAGGTAGAGGACTGCAGTAGGTACACTCTCATATTACACTAGTTAAGTTTACATCGTACCATGGATTTTATAATGATTCCAATATTTGTTTTTTTTTTATCTGAGTCATTACCACATTACAGATGGCTTTTTGGACATTGCATCTAGAACATTGCTAGATGCATTGTCCAAAAAGCCATCTGTACGCACTCGAGACGGCGGGGCATAGGCCTGGGCCATTTCTAAGTAAGAGAACACCGGAGCATACCATTCTATATAACCATATAGTACAAACATATAGTAATAAGTATGCAATGTTAGTAAACCGACTTGTCTGTATGAAGAGTGCGAAAATATATATGAAGCGCGTCATATATATAAGAATAGATATAATTGGCGAGCGGCACTTCCTGCCACCTCGTAAGGGTCCGGGCGTGACGATAATATCAAAATGCAGAGATACTATTTGCCTTCAACTAACTACACTGTAAATACTGAAAAATCAACATAGCGGCGTGCGTGAAAAACAATCACATTGTAATATAATTTAATATCCACAATACCTATATGATAAATTGTGATGTTTAATGACTAATACAATTGCATAATTACACAAAAAATGTGGTAACACTTTATACAGACACACTTATAATTAAAGTAATTGTATGTTGAAGAAACCGGAACTTGTTTTTTTTTTCAAAAATGACAACTTAGAAACATTTGAAAACATCGTTTAAGCGAAAATTTTCAGAAATTAACATTGATACTACTAACTATCATATTATACTCTTCATAAATGTCATGTTAATAGACTGTATATGTCATATTATGAGTATCGATGAAAAATAAATCTCTTCAGATTATTGTTAAGTGAAATCGATTTCCATTTAAGCACGAATGATTATTTAAAATTTATAAGTGCGAAAGAGTGACGAAAAAAACCTTAAAACTAGTAATATTAAAGACAATCACTGAATCACAAAAAAAAAAATCATTAATATTAATAAAATTTGAATATTTTACATACACATCGAGACATTAAATACGAATTGACTACGAACATATGACGAGACGAAATCTATACTAAAAAAGTTAATACGACGAGTTAATTAATTTTAATATAATACAAATAATCATAGTATTAAAAAGAGACGAGTATTAAGTGCATATCGAAAATGACACTGCGGTGGTAATAGAGGTGTGTTAATTGAATGCATTTAAGCAATAAATTGACACAAGGGTATATTTACAAGAGAGTTATATGGATCTGTTGCCTATGTCGCCGCTGACGGCCATACAATATGTTACGGATGATTTCATCATTTAATAAGTACCGAACGCCGACAGGGTCAGTGCCGCACTACCGCTGGCGAATCTCGAATGTTCTACGTACTACGTGACTCGTTTGCTTATGTCAGCGATAGCGTCATAAGGGTGAAATGTAATGAGCATAGATGTGCAATTCTTTATAAAACTATGGACGCTCACGATTTGTCGTACAATGTACAAAGCACATCGCACCATCAGCCTGTTCTGATACACAGCTTTACATGGAATCCCAATACTACGCCATTAAGCTCGATCAGCACTTCTTTATTAAAGTACAATCTAATGTATGACAGTAATGTCTCGGGGCAACCTACACTCGACCACCTGAGACCAAATTACGAAGAGCATGAGATTCGAGAACCCAGAGACAGCTGATAAAGTACACCCAGAAAAAAAAACGTAACATCACGCCTGTTATCCCCGAAGAGGTAGGCAGAGGAGTGTAGAACACTCCCGCAATTCACCAGTTACGTTTACGTCCCACTATGGAATAGGTGGTGAGCCTATTGCCATGCACCGGTCACATATCCAGACTCCGAGCCACTACTAGAAAATCTAAATAATAATTATAATATTAGTGTATTGCGTCACTTTACTTTCGATATAGATGCATTTATTTTTGATGTTTTGTTATAACGTTCCTACGGTTTGTAATGTTTATGAAAATATTACAAACTAGAGAACATAAATTAAATTTCCTAGTTACTAGTGTAAGTGCAATGATTACTTCCTAATGAAACTTAATTAATACTTGTGTGAAATAAAATGCCCAAAGTAACTATGTAGTTTTACAATGCGACTGAGAACGTAAATCGCACACTACACCAAGACGCTCGCATATCTTAGAAACGAAACTCCTCCCAACTCTTTCTCCATATGGGGCCCGTTTTCTCAGATTTCCCCCATTTTTCCGATACATGCTCGCCAATAGTACGAACGTGTGTGAGTGGGCGGAGCTTCGGAGAATTTATTGCAAATTCTTTCTGCGAGATATTGACTGGAGAGCATTCTTTTCGGATCATGAAAGGTTTCCTTTTAACGTTTTAGTTTGGTTTAATATTCTATCAGTTTATTTGTGGTTTCTTCAAAGCATCCGAGATAAATTTTCGGTTATACAACAAATATCTGTGATTTTATTATTTAAAAGATAAAATTCGTTTTGCATATCACACAGTATCTAATAAGAATTATAGTGCAGAGCTATGATTATAGTTCGCATTGATGGAACGTACGTACGTTAAAAACATTTGCGCTTTACTTAAGTTATAAGTTTTTGTTCGGTTTTACGCTAAGCTACTTGCCTTTGATAACAGCCTATGAGCCGTATTCTGCTGAGGCGTTGGCATAATTGCGTTTGCTATTTCATCACTATTGTAGCGTCACGCCAGATCCCTCACGGTATCGGCAGAGGCGAGCGTTTCTATTTAACTCGCTATTTTCCGAATATAAAAAGCCCTCCAGTTTACATAATGTGAAGCGGCATGATTGTATTTAAGTTCGCAGAGAGCCTTAACAACGGACAAAGGCACGTTATTGCAATGCCCGGGCACGTGTCCTCAACCGGGTCGTCTTATGAGAAATTCTTTCTTTGAGCCACCCGCACGTAAATTGATTTTAAGACGCTGGAACTTTTAGTGCAGAGTAATGTATGGACAGAGATATGTTTGATTATTACAATTGTTATTATTCTTATATGGTCACGTCACGCCCCTTACAGGGTAGGCAGAGAGTACCGGGTGTCAAATCATTAAAGAATTGACGTGAATTCTTTACTATCTTCACTCTTGCCATACACGGACGAAATATATCAAAGAGAATATTATTATTGTTCAACATTATATGTTTCCATTCTGAAAGGAGACCCAGGTTCCAACAATGACACAATAAATGTCTTCCGTTCATCATTATTTATAACTTGAAATATAATGTCTAAGATATCCTCTTTCCATTTTTATCATTCACTTCGCAAATTATTAAATTGTGTATATTTACAGAAATTGGAACATTGTATTTACGTAGTATTTATTGTGCTATACCTACATATATTAAAAAATTAATAAGTATTTGTTAATTGAGGTATTTTCTCATTAGAAATAAAACGAAAACGTAATATCACACCTGTAATTACCGAAGAGGGAGGCAGAGGAGAGGAGTACAGTCACACGTTTTACTAGGGGTAACGTGGAGTAAAACGATCTGAATTAATTGTTCATCGATTAAGATGTGATAAATGTGATTTTATCAATTTTGTTTGTTGCTGACTTGTTTCTGATAGAATTAATATATCATATTATTATGTATCAGTGTGCGAATAAACATCAAATAAAGTTTAATTATTTAATTGTTATCGTCCGCACTCTTTAGGTTTCATTTGAAGGGTTAA
>DWTO01001647.1:0-15684 GCA_018244755.1 Jemadia pseudognetus
CTATTCTATCATCAGGTTAGGTCCCTTCTAGTGTAGACAAATTGCAACCCCACCCACGTCAACATCTACACACAAGTCTACGGCTTACGGCTTAAGTATATGCATAACTCATGCGAATTCCATCAGAATGAAAAATCGATACGCAAATAAAATTGTTACGTCTGATCTGTCGCCGTTTGTATGCCGTAATAAAATGTATTACGCGCCGAATACGTCATTTGAGTCAAACGAGCGGTGGGGGGAAATTGACAGAGTATATATGACTAGGGAGACAAAGACACTCAAACTGGAAATACAATAATAATAGTGAAATAATATTATGAGGTCTGTAAGGATAGGGACATTTAACACTAGGCGTTATCTGCCCCGTAAGTAGTAATAATAATAATATATTAGGACATTTCCACACACGGCCAACTGATCTGAAAGTAAGCATCAAAGGAGCTTTGTTTATGTATTGTATCCAGAAAGCTAATACGCCCAGATGCCCAACATAGGGATTATGAGCAAAAGCCCTCCTGGAGAGGCCTATTTCTAGCATTAGACAAACTGAGTGATGACGATGATATAAATGATGTCCAAACGAAATACTTTTGAAAATTTGTTACTAAACATCACTATTATTGTATATGTACTTAACTCATTTGTTGTATATTGCGTAGGTCGCCAATAATCTTCAAATATTTTATGGCTCTAAGGTTGTTAAATGTATTCAAAATTTTTTTTTTCTTAGAATACTTTTGATTTTTATCTCCTGACTTCAATCACGTACATTTTTTTTTAATAGTCCTTCAAACGTTTTTTGCAGCTTACTTAAGTAATCGTCAATTTTAACTGCTTTAATTATATTTTTTTAGTAAGATTACAATGTGCTAGTGCTTTTTGGATATTTCTAAGCAAATAAAGTTTTGATAACGATATTTTATCGCTGACATTATAGAACGTGAAAATAAAAAACTATATAAAAGTTATGAAACAAAGATAATAAAATGCTAAACAAAAAAACTTATAAAAACAAAGTATTAACATACAGATTTATGATAAAGTACATATAATTTAGTTATAAGTAAGTTACCATTAAATGCACCGTAAAAAAACGACTCAATGAAGTTAAGGCTATTTCTAATTTCCGTTCCTAATGGCAATGTTATTTCTAAAGTGTATTTTGTTAAATAAAGTATTTGATTATATCTAATATCATATTCATGCTTATATCGAAATGTATATTAATCACATACCGTAACATGCATGTATGCAATTAGATACGAAACGTCTGATATTAAAATATATTTAATGAAAAAGTCATTACAATATCATTAAAACGCTCTTTACCCATTTAATTATGGTCATATTCTGGTTAATTAAGCATGGCAGTTAATTTGTACGTAATTAAGATTATCGTGACATAATATACGTGAATTATTACATGTAATTGATGTGCTCTCAATATTTAAATTAACAAATGGAAACGGAAAACAGATGGATTTAATACATTAATATCTAGGGTTAATTACCGCTGTTAATGGATGACGGGAGGAGATTAATTGCACGAAATCGTGCAACCGGAAGTGCCAATCACGTTTGATTACAGTATGAGGGGGGGGGGGGGCAGGTCTTCGGTGTTCTCTGCCTACCCCTTAATGGACGTGAGGATATGTATGTATATACCAACGATATTACATTATTAATGTAATATCGTTGGTGGTGTTGGTTGCTAGCGCGACTAACGATCGATAGGTCATGGGTTCGGTCATGGGTTCAAATCCCGAGTCTGGCACTATTGGATTTATGTAACTTAGATTTTTTAGTGGTGGCTTGGAATTTACATATGTGCCCGGTGCATGGCAATAGACTTACCACCTATTCCATAGTCGGATGTACACGTGACTGGTGAAACGTGAGAGTGTACTACTCCTCTGCCTATTTCTTTGAGGATTACGAGCGTGATGTTACGTTGCCTAACTATATGTTTTTAGGAACATACTTAATGTATTTTTTTCCAATAAAGATAATCTATCTCTATTGGAAAAAAATAGAACAAATAATTATTTGTAAATCTTTAAAATATAAATGTGTATGGGCTTCAAAGACCAGTCAACATGGAACCTTACAGTGGTAAATAAAAGTTACAAGGATATTATTTTCATATGTGTCTGAGAGAGAAACCAAAATATAATTTACTCAGTAACAGAAATGATTGGTGAAGATAAATTATGTGGATTGGGAATGTGAATTTATAGAATGAGCAAATTGCCAAAAGCTATACAGCAACCAGACATCCCAATCCAGACATCCGGTAATGGGAATAGACCAGATTACATAAATATAGTAGGTATGAGAAATGCAGATAAGTTAAAAGTAAATATACGGAAAGTGTAATCATCGTTTAATACACATAAGAAATACCGATTGCTCTTCGTAAAATAAAATTATCTTGCATTTATACATTTATGAATATTTATAAAGTTATTTTAAATTTTTGCTTAAGTTGTTTTTTTTTCATGTAGCTTAGTCAATAAGAACAAAAAATTACAAAACGAATACCTACTTTACTTTAAATGTACGTGTGAGCCAGGTCGCCTAATTATATTCCGTTACGATTACATTTATAAATTTTCAGTTACTTTAAATAAAAAATACGTTCCGATTCCAAATTCATGTTTCACTAACTCAGATATAGAAAGACGTTACGGCCCCCTTGACATTGTACACAAGTATGCACAACGCATAGGAATTATTCATCCATTTAGTCTAGAATCACGTTCATGATTCTGACCTATGGAGACGGAGCCACGACTTAATATATTAATAGACCTATAAATTAGCACTAACAAAGACAAATGCTACACTTCATCACGAGTAAGGAAAGTATAATAATATAGATATACCTATTTGCCCGATTTTGGGCCTTCGTTAGCAACGTATTTTTTTTGCTATGAAATAGTAGCAATATCCACATATTGTATAACATCGGTTTTGTATGATTATTTTCAATTAATTGTTATTGTGTACAAAATTGTTAAATAAATAAATAAAAAACATTTCAACTATTTCATGGCAATCAAAAATATTGTATTTATTATACATATCTAAGCAAAACATCCTAATGGTTTAGAATTCAGCGCACTCTTTTCGTAGGTCCCAGATTCAAATTTAATTCCTATGGCTTTAGAATGAATTGGAATTGATTGGATTGAGAGGTCTTGGGTTCGATTCACGGATCGGGTACTATCCTCTTTAAACCCCTTCACGGATTATAAGCAATAAATAAAAAACAAGCATAAGTATTAAATTTTAAAATTAAATGGAATCCCAAATACCTCTTTTGAACTTTTATAGAAGCACTGATAAATTTACCTGTATACGTTTATAACAAATTGGAAAAAAAGGAAATGTAAATTAGAATTCTAGCTCAAAATTAAATTTTTAAACAAGGAACATAATTAACCATCCCTGGTTGGTAATAATACAAGTCTACTTATATAAAAAAAAAGTATATTGTTCGTATGCTCGCCTTACAACGTAATATCTGGATACAATGAGGCAACCTTAATAACCGCTGAACGGTGGCATCTGTTGACAGATCGAAAAATATACTTGGCTTCAGACACTTTTTGGGATGGCTGTAGGCGGCTTCTGTGATGTAAATAAGGGATAATAACACCCCGTTTTATTAAAACCTCATTTCGTCCCTTTACACAGAATATAGAAAATGTTTTTCTCCTCGAAAAATGTTCATTTAATAGATTAGGTACGCGGTAGGTACATGGTATCATTTCGTTAAATACAACATCATATAAACCCACATGATTTTAATTAATCCGTAGCACAAAGGAACTCATGTACGTTGGTGAAATTAAAGATTTTATTTAAAAGATAACATTGGAAAGGAAGAAGGGAAATCATATGTTAAGTTAGAAATAAGCGTTTTCGAGATAGCTCTATGTCAGTAAAATGTAACACACACAAAACCAACTTCAACTTCTTTTCTGAACAAGACCCAAAATCTCTCTAAGCTTGTTTAGTTCGCTACCCTTAAACCCAACCCCTATAAAACTGAGTAGGCTGATAAAATTATCAGCATACGAATCTTTGAAAAATAACAAACAAAAACACATCATATACTTACAAACAATAAAGAATGAATGTAAAATTTTAAACGCAATACATAATTATATCCAAAATACATATTCACCAGTACCTAATATTCTTCAAAAACAAAATCTTAAAAAATTAAAAGTTGCTTAAATCGAGTCCAAAATATTTCAACGCTAAAAATTTCTCTTTTACCCCCTATAATCCCCGAAGAGGTAGGCAGAGGAGTGAAGTACATTCCCACGTTTCACCAGTTACGTTTACGTCCCGCTATGGAATAGGTGGTGAGCCTATTGCCATACAACGCACACTCTTTTAACTTATTTAAACTTTGCTAGTAAAAAACTGTTCGATGCTACGAGTACATTCCACACTAACCGTATCCCGTAAAGAAGCCGCGTAGGTCATCCTTCACGTTCTAACGGCCCCGTATGACGTATTTACCAATACCATTCGACATACGGATGTCATGGCAATATATTGAGTGTTGCCAGCTGAATACTAATATAGATGTCACCATGGGGATTTCTTGTCTTTTCATTTGTTTTCGTCGTCCCAAGTTTGTCGGAAACTCCGTGGAGCAATTTTTTCCACTTTTTTTGGAAAGCGTTAACAGATATTGTATATCGATATGTTTAAATTTAAGAAGGGATATGTTCTAAAATGGTCTTTAAATGCGTTTGTCGACTGGTCGGTTTTTCAGTGGTTAGTGAACCTAACTGCTAAGTCGGGTGTCGTAGGTACGGTTTCCACTCAAAATTTGTGTGATAACCACTACTAGTGTTTGAGGTAGATGAAAGAAAATTATCCATTTAACTATATACTTACATATGTGTATATGTAGTTTATCAACCGTCTGGTTATCTTAACACAAACTCTCTTGAGAATCACTTTGAGGTCAGATGTTTGTGAGTGCCAATGTACCAAGATATTATTAAAATATTATTATGTAACAAATATGCATAGAGATAACATTTATTTTCGAAATATCGAATAGAGAAATTTTAAAACCTTTTCTAAATCATATTTAAACCTGTAATACCCATAGTGATAAGCATAGGAATGTAGAACACTCCCACGTTTCATCAGTTACGTTTACGTCCTACTATGGAATAGGTGGTGAGCCTATTGCCATGCACCGGGCACATATTTGTATCTAGACTCCGAGCCACTATTAGAAAATCTAAGTTAGAAAAATCCAGAAGTGCTCGACCCAGGATTGCAACCCAAGACTACACAATAGACAGTCATTCTTGCAACCAACACGACCAAAGAGACATTTGAAGTTATGTTAAATTTAAGTATGCTCGATATTGAAAGCGAACAATGAACAAAACGATTCGTGCAAATTATAACCATAATAAAATTGTAATCAGGCTCTTTGTCTATAAATACAGCATTACATATAATGTATACATTTGTAATCAGATAACTGGTTACAGGGTGTTAAATTGTTTTCACACTGCAACTAATTTACCGAATAAATAATACAAACGAAAGGCACTACTGATATGTTTAATTTTAACTACCAAACTCTAGTTAGCATGATCTAACTGTAGTAAGCTAAGTGTGCTAAGCTAGTAGTGAACTGTTCGCTCCAACTTGCTGCTGTTCGTTTACTATACGCTGTTCAATTAGCATATAGGTAACGTAACTTCACCCATGTAATCACTGAAAAGGTAGGTAGAAGAGTTTAGTATACTCCCACGTTTCACCATTTCGGGTTATGAAATTTTAAATTTTCATAATTTTCAATTTCCAAAAAAATTCCGTGAAGTCCCACTATGGAATAGTTGTTATTATGTATATGTAATTATGTGTAAATTACTCACATAACATTTATAAAGTATCCTATTAACACTTTTGTTTACAAATATTGTTACATTTCTGACAATGACGGTAATGTGCTACACCAGTTCAATAATGATCATAAAATTTCATCACTATTCAAGCTACATCATCACAACTGACATCATCACCGTAAGCTTTATCTCTTGTACTAATCGACAAGCAGTATTTAATTTAATTTAAGCAGTATTTTAGTAACGTATTTTCTTCATAGGTCGTTCATAATTTTATAACTGTATAAATGTATACCCGTACATGATAAAAAAATATTTCATACAAAAAACTCGCGAAATATTAATTAAGCACTAATGAACCCGTCTTGTATATTTCATTTAATTATATTACAACCTAGTGATACTAACTCTATATATGTGAAGGTCTTTATGTCTGTTACGCTTTCACGGCTTAACTGCAGAAATTAATTTGATAAAAATTTACATGGATATAGTCTGTATTCTCAAGATGCAGGAACGGGTCTCTCCTTAGAATAAGAAGGTTTCGCGCAGTAATTCTACAAACTATGCACCCAACGCTAGAAAAGGCGTTATTAATTAATGTAATAAATATTATTAAAAAAAATACTCAAATAAATCTTTTTAATAACAGAAAGGTTAAATCATCATCATCATCAGGCCTATCTCAGTCCACTGCTGGACATAGGCCTCCCCCAAAGAGCGCCATCGCGGCCTGTCCTCGGCTTGCCGCATTCAACTTCTGACTGCAGTCTTTCGCCAATCGTCACACCACCTGGCCGGAAGACGTCCTACACTACGTTTGCCGAGCCGCGGTCTCCACTCCAGAACTCGCCTGCTGCACCGATGTCTAGTCAAAAGTTTAAATGTATTTTCGCTGATACACATTACATAGTTGTGGGCTAAACCATGGCCATATAAAAATGTTCATATGTTGAATGTTGCGTCAATTAAAGTATAACGTTTTGAAGCAGATTTTTTCATCTTCACGCCCGGATTCACTTTGGGGTAGATAGAGGAGTGTAGTACACTGCCACGATCCATCCGTTGATTCAAATATCATTTGAAAATTGTATAAGGTGTTGTTCTTAAATTAGATAAGGGAAATTCTTAAATCAGTTTGTTGGTACGTACGTACGTACTTCTGATCGTAAACTAACTCGTACAAAGTAAACACACATACATTTCCTTAAATATTTTACCTGTGTGGGAATCAAACCCAAATCAATACAACAATATGCTAATGAAAGCTTAAAGCAGTAGAAACAATTTTAACATTACATTGTTGCAATATATTACTCAATGAAACGATTAAGGATAAACGTGCATAATACAGTAGTGTGAGGTTTACGCAAACCGAATACTTGATAGATCGTAACTAACAGATTAATTTACATTGCCAGAACATCGTAGCAAATAATTTGAATATTACATGACACAGATCTTGTCTGTATGGCTAGAGATATTTGGCGCTCAGTGCCCTCTGCCTACCACGTAATTCACTTGGCATAATGATATAATAAAAATTAAGCCCGAATTGTCAATTTTACACACAATTTCGAATACCATTTATTTCGCGAATTAACAGAAATAGAATAAGCATAGAATCGAAATAGTAATTACAGATCAATCAGATTCACGATATATTATTGAACAAACAAACTTTGTGTGTTTCAACAAACAAGTGTTACTATTCTCAGCGTTACGGCAACACTGCTATCACTCCGCGCCTCGTCTTGGCGCGTCTACGTCTTACGTGATTTGTGATGACCGAAATTGAATTTAGTAAGCTCGCAAGGGATAGGGAAGTGAATATATCGATACATAGGTACCTTACCCTACTTTCTTGTTTCTGTTATTCAAGCTTTCTTGTTTCTGCTATATTATGTATTTCTCGATGTTCCTTATATAGTAAGCATACAGTGAAGTTGAAGGAACGCATAGCAAGATATGAGAGATATTTAACAAATATGTATTTTCAAATCCCTCGGTTGTATTGTAAGTTAGGTCGTGTACACTCCTACAATTTACTAGTTATTTTTATATTTCTCATTATGGAATAAGCTTATTACCATACTCCAGACACAAATGCAAACTCTGAGCTACTAATAGGACCATAGTATTAATAATATTAATTCATCCCTTATAGGAACAGATTCAGAATAAGACCGTAATATAACGGTCACGGTTTATAAATAACAAGGACAATTACAGAGACTTCTCAGTACGGAATATCAAGTCGAACTGCAAAAGTTCACTAAAACAATATATCGATAATTGTATCACAGCACTATTTCATTCAAATATGAAGCCAAGTGCCCTCGAGGTGAATCACGTGACGATCCTATAAAGTCCTTGGATTACTGCGCTAAGAATACACGTAAACTATTATTTCTATTTGGCGTGTACAGGTCTAATACTCTGCTCAGTTACCAACAGAAACTTCACAATATTAAAGCTCTGTGCACACTGGAGCCGAGTTCACACGATGCACACGTGTACACAACTACCATGTTTTATCCTTAGCAGGATGGGTTGTGAATTACTATTCATATTAACGAATTATTTCATTATACTTTTTAAATTTTTTTATTCAATAGAGACCAATTTTAATTACGTAATAGCAATCGTGACTAGATATCAATAAATTCATATTTGTAGCATATGATGTCCTTGGGAACTACAACAGGTGTGATCTCCCTCTACGCCACTATAACATTGTCACATACAAGTATATACACATTATGTACAAACACAATTATATACACGTGCCCAACGATCTCATGTTCTGCTTGCATAACTAGCGTACCTGGTGTGGTCGTAGCTTATGACATGAAAACAGATTAACACTGTATTATATACAAAATGAATATTATACTACAGGGCACAGTGTATAAGGGCACGTTTATAACATCTGTATTTGAAATGCGTAAGTTTGTTTTAAACCGATGATCGTTTAACGATTCGCAACTTTTTCTTTCGGTACTTTTATTTGTAAAACTAAGAATGTATGTTTCATTTCTTTATTTCCTTTATTTTTATAGCAGCCTTCAACAAAGTATCAAAAATTTAATAAGTCATTACATATGAAGGAGATAATATACACCATGACACCGTTTTAGTACACGATGTGAATAAATGTATAGATCTCAATCAATTCGAGATATACTTGACAGTACAACTTTACAAGACGGAAGCATTTGTTCAAAGTTCTAGCTGTGAAACCAATTAAGTGCTTGTAGAGACAGCGCTGAGTTGCAAACAGAGGGCTCTATATAGCTTATGTTTACCAACCCTCTTGTTCTGCTCGCACCACCGACGCTTACGTAAACACACATTGTATTTATAGCCAAAAATAATACGCAAAGTGTAACATCTTCACACAATCGATCACATCTGATAAAGTTGTCTTTTTCTACGGTAACGTTTTTGAAATGTTCATACATATGTTCACGCCAGGTCCCTCTTGGGGTTCGCACAGAGCACGGAATGCCAAATATCTCCATCCTTAGATACCTGCCGCTCGTTTTCCTTTAATCGTTAATAAATCCTAAATTGTTAATAAATTTTTGTCTTTTATTGAGTGCTTGTCACGGTTTTACAGTTATTTAAAAAATATATTATAACAAACATGTCCTACTAATTGTGTCCGAATATAGCGACCAGTACCACAACGTTAATCATCCTCGTAAATAGCTTGCGAACCCAACTTTGCTTTTAAATAAGGAAACATACAACGCTTGTAATCCCTTAACAGGTAGGCAGAGGCGTGTAGTACTCTTCCAACGTTTCATCAGTTACGTTTACGTCCTACTACGTGAGGCTATTGCTATACATCGGGCACAAATACAGACTCCGAGCAAATACTAGAAATTTTAACATTCCTATAAAGTTATGTATCTATCTATATTCTAGAAAGATATACAAATCTAATAGCACCTGACCGAGGATTTGAACCCCTTGACCAACGAGGCAGGTACTTCTCAAACAACGGGGTAGTGGTATGATATTCAATAGTTCAATTATTTCAAACTGGGTGCAATAGGACTTACTAGCGCTGATTTTAGTGTAGGCGTAGTAGGGATTCGGACAGCTTTTTCGTAATCGAGACTTCCTTCTCAGATTTCCACGTTTGGCTTCCGAGGATACTAATACTAATTAATCAGTATAATCATGAAGTTTAATCATAGCTGCATATCCGATTTATAATTTCAGCATATTGCTCGAATTTTGAACTAAATAAAAGACTAGCCACGTAGTCTCAATGTTTAGTCTTAAGTAGGTTAAACTTATAACGACTGTAGACCTAAGCGGTACTCGATGAAGTTGAAAAAACTTTGATTACTGCCTTCGTTATGAAATAAGTAGTTGCACATACTTATACAAATATCTTAACTAGCGGGCACTCCTTTAACAAATTTCTTACAATTTTCCACTTCAGTAAGTTAAGCGTAAATGAATTTACCATACGTACTGGATTCGAATATTTTAAAAGGATACTGTAGGTACTGATTCGAATATTTTAAAAATATACTGTGGGTACTGATTCGAATATTTTAAAATATACTGTGGGTACTGACTCGAATATTTTAAAAGGGTACTGTAGGTACTGATTCGAATATTGCAGTTCGAATTGTAGTCACCGTCGGAGAAGTTACAACTGTGTGGGCGAGCGTGATGTCTCCCACGCGTGCCACGTTCCCTGCCCACATTCAGGGATTATTGGTTTGGAAAATTGTTAATAATATTGCCTTCTCTCCACAGACTGTTCAAGATAGTGACAGAGTATAATAACATCCTCTAATAACTATCGACGTTTGGTAGAATGTTGATGCCCACGGATGGAAAAAATATTTTTTCGGATTTATCTAATGCTATATGATAAAATGACTGCCTCGTTGCTGTATTTGTTGCAACTGCTGAACTGGTTTTGAGTTCTTCCTCGAGAAAATTATTATTAAGTTTTCTGGCCTGAACTTTCCAGTGGCCCGGAATTTTGATTTGAGCCCAGTTGGCAACATGAAAATAGGCTCACCCTTCTTCCATGGTTGGACTTGTAACGTAAATACTGAAACATAGTATAGTACCTACTGCCTATCTCTTCGGCGAAACATAAGCGCAATGTTACATATAAAAAGAGAAAATACTACGTCGATCTATTATCCAAAGTTTTCCGCCGGCACGTTAGCAACGAGCTGGGAATTCGCTTTGCATTTGTCGCGATAAACTTGACCTGAAAAGCATGCGGCCTGCTCCACAATAGGAGAGATTTAGTAAACAGACAGATCGTTCAATTCCCATTTAGAGCCGTATTTGAGTAACTGTTTGAATTACTTTTCGATAAAAATTTCATGTTAGTGCATCAACACCTCATTATAGAAAAATGATAAACATATTGTTCATCATTATCATCCTCATTATCAGTCATCTTATTGCTTGATATTAGAAACGGATCTCTTCTCAGGATATGAAAGATTAAATTGTTAGTCTGCACGCCACTTAACCAGGTACGACTAGACTGAATTTACACGAATTCTAAGATTGATAGATTTCCTGACAGAGCTTTCATACACCGTCATTATTAATGCAATCAAGCATTAAGTCTGCCCTCTGAAACGTAGTTTTACGTGAACAATAAAGATTAAATAAATAAATAGACACGGGCTTCCTCTCAGAGCAGGAATTTAATATTTAATTTACTAAACAAATAAAATAATTTCACATCTCATCATCCAAATATATTACGTTGGTGAATTTATTCATAGTGTGATATATATTAATACAAGTATATAACATCGTTCACCTTTATATGCTAAAGTTGAATCTACTAAATGTTAAACCGACAAAGGGGGGTGGTGTTGCAAACATGGCGATAACGATTAACTTGACCCGCATTGCTCGCGGCTTGCCGCCACTGGAGCGTGCGGTCGGCTACAGAGTCGACGACTATACAGTACAAGTGCCGCTCTCTAACTATACAGGTCACATCGGCTACAGGTCACAGTGGAAATGTATTATATATGCAATAAAATTTATGCAAAGAATAGCAGTAAAATCAGTATGGTACAAAACAATTTTTTTGTGTTCAATCATTATCTGTCCGTGATTCAGTAAGCATGTGGTGCCATCTTTTATCAAAATATTAAAATACGCCGCATTTAAAATAGGCGTAAATCGAGAATCTGAAAAAAGAAATAAGTAGAATTCAAAATTAACATCGGTTGTTGTGTGTTAATAAATATTCCAAATTAATTAAATTATTCAAAGTGTACCTATTTATTACCTATGGAAAAACAATAAATACGTTATTCTAACTGATACGAAAACAATATTTTTTTATTGTGAACGTGAATTGTCCTTGATTATTTGATTCCAGGACGTTGAGAATTTATACGCCTGTTTTATTAACATGATAATATTTGCAAATATTTGTTGTGGATTAAAACCACCATGAAATATTTTTGTTTTTACAGATAAGGCCATTTAAAAAAAAACAGCAGAACCAATATAGTTAATGAAAGGTGGTTATGGGTATTCAACCCCGCTACCCTTCGAACTTCTCGTCATCCCGAGATTAAACTTTGCTCTTTGGCTTAACTTCGGTTGATAATGCTAATTATCGACCAACATTAGGAAAGTTTGATGTAAGACCAAATATACCTTGTAGATTTACCATCATTTATTCATTTAATTTCGGTTATTTATCTTTTTACGTACGGACATTCGAATTTTTAAACTTAATACCAATAAAGTAACTTACAAACACCTTTGGTTCTTGAAGAATTTAACAAGATATTCATTACTGTTTTTAAACATACAGCCTAATTTTTAATACTAAGTACATTGAACCTAAATCCCAAATAGGTACTATTATTAGTTACATTTAATCTTATTTGTCCTATTTAACGCCATTCAATTCTATTAATCGCGTACGGATTTTAATCATATTATAATCTAATGTGAAATTATTAGATTTACTACACTATATATCAATATAATCGCCATCTAACATATCGTAAAGCTTCCGCAAATATATATAAAACATAACATCAAATCTATCATCCCCGACCTCGTAAGCGGAGGAGTGTAATGCATTTCGAAATTTGAACGAAAAATTCTGGCTCCAAATATACAATAGTGCCTGATCCAGGATTTAAACCCGGGTCCTCTTGATCGGCAGTCACGTTCGCTACCAGTCAACCAACGAGGTATATAAAATAAAACATGCATTATTTAAATAAGGGTTAATAAGCTTTTGTTTGTGGTCCTATATAAATAGGAAAGGCCGGAATGTAACAACTTCGTGATTTATTGTTCGCGGAGTGGGTTTGTGCGAATGTTGGCACGTACGTTTAGTTACATCTATTTCATGTAATGTTTTGTTCTATGGGAACACGTTACATGTTTTTATTATATATTGTAAATAATTTGATAATAACTTTGTTATTAAGCTGAAATTTGCCTCTCTTGAGCAGCGTGATCCTTAAGTGTTCTCATTTTGAGCAAAGATCCGTATACAAGGAATGAATAATTAAAAGCGTTTATTATGATGATGATGTTGATGATGATAATAATGTTGATGATAATGATGTTGATGATAATGATGTTGATAATGATAATGATGTTGATGATAATGATGTTGATGATAATGATGTTGATGATAATGATGTTGATGATAATGATGATGATGTTGATAATCATATTGATGATGTTGATAATCATGTTGATGATGTTGATAATCATGTTGATGATGTTGATAATCATCTTAATGATGATGTTGGGATAATTATGACTATGTACATTTTAATCCATCTTTTGTAATTCTTTTGTCATATATTTTAGTTGTTTTATTGGACAGTAATTTATGCATACGTCCAATTTAATACAACATATTCATATAAAAACGCCTAAAAATGTGTTGTTTACAAATAACCATTAACTTAACCTTTTTTCAAAGTAAATATTCATAATTGTATTGTTCATTCATCTCTGTTCCTTCTGTATTTGGACTATCAATTTGTACAATTAGCAGACACTCATATTAACACCGAATTATATTAAATGCTATTTTCCCTATTACATATATAACCACTTATATTTCGATTCAAAGTGAGCGTTGGCATCTACGCTCTAGACATGATACCACAGAAATTTTGGTGAAAGCAGGGATGTGTTATACTACGATCGTTCTAAGTTGCTTTCTACGTAATGTAGAAGCAAATTTACTAAGCCGCAGGCTAAAATGTACTACTCTAAATCGAAAGCCGTGCGGTTACCAACATATACTCGTATACTCATATCATTATAGTTACTATTAGTAGCAGACTGGTAGGAGTAGATACTAAAGTAAATAATTATTATTATCCGAGAGCAACCAGTACCATCCATGTCGGGGGGAGTGGCAGTGGTGGGGAGTGGTGGAATGGTAACAATCCAAGCTCATACCCTCACCAGAGATGACGAGAAACGAAAGATCGCTACGAAAATATAACAATTGGAATGTGGCACGCGATCAATTCAATGGACAGATGACAAAACGTTTGACAAAGCGAGTAATTAAACCCAAAGCAACGGCAGACGGATCACGTTACATCACTTGCGTAGATTAGCCGCGAATATACCTAAACCTAGCAGTACATAATCTGCGGCACTCAGACACGGGCATCAACCGCAAACGTCTTTGACGATTACGAATACTCTGAATTTATTTTGGTTGCAAATTATTTGTGTGGACGAGGCACGTATTTTCTATGAGAATAGCCATATTAAGTAAACGGTACTTACTACTACCCCGCTAGGGACCTGGTGTGATGAAGTAAGATTAAAAATAAATGTGTAAATAAATTTGCACTTCTCAATGAACCAAAATATAGCAGATAACTATACTTGTTAAAGGGAATGTAGCTATGATCGACCTTGACAGGACAATATACCATCAAAAAAACCTAACTGGACTGTGCTAAAAACATAATCTTGTACAGGATAATAGATATCGTACGAAAGAATCGCCTTAATCAAGTTCAGTGGAAACACAAGACGATCAGCGCTTCACGCACCGTGTCTGTGACAAAAAAAGTCAATTTCAATACTGGCCGTAAGACCTAATTGAATTATGAAGACACTTGAGTCCATCCAATTGGGCTACCACTTGGCCATTACGTTTTGTTATCGATCTGACTGCCATTAGCAGAGATAAATGACTCAGTAGCGTTGTACGAAAATAGTATTACGGCCCACAATCAAATAAACGAGTATGTTATAATGGATGACGTCACCTTTTTTGAGAGAAGTTAAATATATTAAACGGAAAGATTAGTATTTGAAAATGATTGAAAATAAGGTATTTGAAAAAGGACCCAAAATACATAAGACGAAACAAAACAATGGAAAAGTTGACACGAGATACTTTGGCCGAAGTAATAGTATTTAACGTGAAAACCAATTCGCTAACCGTCTGTTCTTTGATTTGCAATTTTAATGATCAAACAAGATTGTAAAGATTAATAAACGATCTTTCAAAACGAGTTAACGTCAATTAGGTCATATTTTCTTTCATATCTAAGTATATATTAATATGTGATGGAAAATATTTCTACCTGTTTTTAAAATCTGTTTTAGTTAAAGTTCACATAGAGAAGGCGTGCGAAAAGCTTAAATGTATTGGTAACATAATGGCAGACGTAAATCCTGCCAAAAACATAACTCTATCGACTTAAATATAATATGCAACGTTATACCCAAATAACGCAAGCAATAGCAGAATATAATT
>DWTO01001648.1:0-15683 GCA_018244755.1 Jemadia pseudognetus
CCCTCTTATAAAGCGTACACCTCGCGACCATTCGAACGCAGTCTCCGCTCAACCGCGATCTCTCATACACTCACCGGCTTTCACGTGTGCGACGCAGTGTTACAGTTCAAGTTCATACACGAATAAAATAAAATAAAAACGTGACCATGGCCGACGACTGGGGCTACACCTGCGAAAACGGTAAGTTTACCTGTTATCAACAAAACATGGGCAGTCATCGAACTGAACACAGCCAACCGGTTTGTTTACGTCGGGCACGTGACAGGCTCTATGTAAATAAAAGAAATCATACGTTTAATTTTTTTATGTCCTTTTTATTGGGATTAAGTCGTAAGTTACAACATAATGTACAAGTAAAATTCAATTTAAACGTAATAAGTACATGAGTCATTTGCAGAAAACAAGTTGTTTCAGGCAAGTGACGTGCGTGCAGGGTTTTTCTTTTAAAAATTAATTTACCATTTCAAATTGTTTTACATGTGTTGAATGTTGTATTACAATAAGTGTTCAATGCGATACATTTTTACATGACGAATTAAATATTAATTATTATTTATAACTTACACCGTTGTAATTACACGAATCGTCAAAATAGTGTTTTCCAATGAGTACGTTAAACGTATGTACTAGAATGCGGTTAATGGTTACATTAAAATGTCTATGCGTAAGGTAACAATAATGTTGAATTTTTCTCTTTATTACGACACCAATCACCTTAAAAGAACTCAATTTAAATTTTGAAATGTGCATATTTGGTGTAAAATGAGGTGAATACAGATTTTTGAACTTAAAAGTTTGCTGATACCAACATTCTGAAATATAAATAGGTACATTTGCTGATAGACATTTTGACATACCTACTCAGATTACAAGCACTTTTAGACGAATGTTTGATAAATTCCTAATGCCGTTTTCAACTTGACACTACCTACATCGAACTAACTTCGATTTAAATTATTAGATTTACCTTGAGGCAGTTTTTTTATGAACATCGGAATTTAATTGCTTCCGCCATCTAGCGGATAATATTAACAACAACGATGCGAAAAATATGACAAAAATTGTCTTGATGCGTCGTTAGATTATAAATATTGATTATTATTATTGCCGGCATTTTCCGGATAAATTTTGATATTTTTATACTGACCATTGTGAGGCAATTGGGTACCTAAGCTGTTTTATACTATAATTTATCGTTTTTAAAGCTGTATTAAAAAATTACGAAATTTTAATTTATTTTTCAAATGTTGAGAAATGTATGATATAACAAAAATTCTGATAATATTAATAACCAAAACACGAATTCGCGTGATGGTCGCGAGCGGCGGCGGCTGGCCTACTTTATCTTTCTGAAACGGAACAACCGATGATTGAAACTTTATAAATATGCGGGCGCGATTTACATTTACGATTTAAAAAATAATAATTTTATTATACACAATTTCAAATAAAGAACACCCGATTTTTTTTTAAATCGAAATATAAAGTCTCGGGAAGCAGCGGGGAGAGTGGAGATTATGAGGAAAGCGATGTATGTGGCAAAAGCACATTAGAACTGTAAGTTGAACTTTAAGCTCTCGGCCTATCACAACATAAGAAATAAAAATTAAAATTACACCATAAAAAAGGCAAAATTCGATATAATGCAATTTTTAATATTTATATTATTAAGAGGTTGATGAATGCAGAAGAAGCACTTCAGATCTGTGAGAATGTAAATATTTGGCACTCGATGCACTCTACCCATTCCGTAAGTGATCTGGCGGGATGTTATAATACCTACATATAGTCGCCAACCGTTCTGTTTTCCCAGGATATGTACTAGTTTTTTTAGTATTTGATTTCATTCTGTTATAATTTTTCAAAATTTTTAATTGTCCGCTTGGCTTTGATCGTCGCCCTCGGTGAAAGCGCGGTGTGGGGGTACCGGCTACTGTGCCGGCGGCATACTCGTATTGAGAGCTCGAAAATGTACATAATTTTATGCAAATTCCACAACTAGATGTACCGCTCACATATGCTACAATGGTTGTATGTATTATTTGTAATAAATAAAGTATTATTGGGGTTTGTCTAAATTGAAATTTCCCGTAGTCATTCGGAGTCTGGATTTGTGTCCGTGTATGGCAATAGGCCCACCTAATATTACATGAAACTGAGAGGATAGATAAATTCAGTAGTACCCGATCCGGGACTTGAACCCGGGACCTCTCAATCAACTGTGCACTTACAAACAGCTCCAGCGACGTGGCTGTTTAAATCAAATATAATGATATTGCCATTATCATCATT
This sequence comes from Jemadia pseudognetus, assembly GCA_018244755.1. Taxonomy (NCBI): domain Eukaryota; kingdom Metazoa; phylum Arthropoda; class Insecta; order Lepidoptera; family Hesperiidae; genus Jemadia; species Jemadia pseudognetus. The sequence goes on from DWTO01001648.1 coordinate 2,293, forward strand.
ATTTTAATTATATTCAAAATAGTGTCAAATGTATCAATTACATTCTTATATAATCGACTTTATAACTCGCGTAAGTATGTCAATATAATTGAGACGTGCAAATTCCTAAACCTGACTATGTTATTAAGGTTGAGAAAAATTATTTTTTTATTCTCACCATCAAGATAAATTAACCACCTGACACTTCTATTTCATTCATATGGGAAATGATTTCAACTGTATACAAAGAAGATATAACTGTGAATCATAACGACGTGTGGTTTTTGAACTGGCAACACTCGGCAAACATATGGTTGTAATAAAACCATGTGGCAATACACATATGGACTTATGGTAAAAATCATGTTGATAGTTCATTCAAGAGTGCGGATAAACGCAGATGAAAAATATCAGGTTATTACCGATAGATATATTCACCGTTCTGTGCACTCTGCCTGCCTCTTAAGTTACCAGGCGTGAGATATACTAATAGATAAATATGAAAAACTTGAATTCCTCGTTGGTGGTGTTGGTTGCAAGTACGACTGCCGAAAATGAGGTTCTGGGTTCAAAGCTCGGGCTGGGCACTATTAGATTTTTCTAATTTAGATTTTCTAGTAGTGTCTCGGAGTCTGGACGTATGCCCGGTGCATGGCAATAGGCTCACCGCCTATTCCATAGTGCAACCGGTGCAACGTGGGAGTGTACTAACTCCTCTGCCTGCTCCTATGCGGATTACAGGCGTGATATTACGTGTAAATATAAAGAAAAACACTTTTATGTTAAGAACCGTTAAACAACGAAACTACTTAACTTTAGATAATATGTTAAGTATAGCAATAATCCTAAATATACGATAAATATGTGTAGAGGCAGAGTTAACTAACCACAAATAACGTTTTTCCCACTAAGCGTTCCATCTCTGATCGGTGTTCAAACAAATTGAAGTGCACAATGAAATCAATATCATTATTCTCAGTATCTAAGTCGCTTAGCGTTGAAATGAGGAAAACTTTGATCTTATTTAATAATAAAGAAATGCTTATTGTGTTTATTAAAGCAATGTAGGCAGTAATCTACTATCAACACAATCTTTACCAAATCTTTTATCATTACCCTACACTGAAGGGTCGGGCAGTCCTCTAGGGCCTAGGGACCTCAACCTGGTTACGGTTAGCGCAGTAGAAGTAGCGAGGTCCTGCCCCGAAGTAATATAGGTATACAATATAGATATACGAAGTAATATATTATAATGAATTAGGAATATATAGACGTAGCTTTATAGAACATAAGAACAATGAGCTGTTGATTCGACAAAGAAGAATTGTTATTTATATATTTATTCGAGGTTTATAAAGTAAGTTTATAAGTCAATTGCGAGTTGACAGACTGCACACGCCCTTAATATCATTATGGAGAACTCTAAAGTGCGCTGCTTTCGTCACGACATTCTACTTTACCGTTACAGCAAATAATATATTGATAAGTAAAACAAACATATTGTTTCTTTTATATTGTAAATAGCCCCTCGCCAGGTTTTGAACTCGGCACCGGAAGCTTGGAAAGCAAGATTCTATAGCATTAAGCTATCCCTGTTTAATCATATTTGTGTTGACTGAGTTGAGATGAGTGCTTAAAGAAATAAAGCAACTTTAAATACCAAATAGCAGTATGGAGTCTAGATTTATCTTCGGTGTATGTTAACGGGCTCACCTCGTATTCCATGGCAGGCTGGATTGCGTGTATTCCATAACGAAACTGGTAACGAGGAGAGTACTGTACGCCTCTGCCTACCGCTGCGGAGAAATACAGGTGTGATGGTAAAAACAGGTGTGACTCTCCGTCGCCTGTTCAGTACAAATCATGTTTACGTGATCTCGAACGACCAATCATCTGTAATATTACTCGGGCAATAACCATTTAGATTCAAAAAAGCCAATTGCCTCTAATCCGGCAACAACTAAAAAATACAAGGATTTCTAAGTTGGTAAAATCCAATAGTACCAGACCCGGGACTTGAACCCGGGGCTTCTTGATCAGTAGTCGCGGTTACAACCGCTGGAAACGAGGCAATCAACTGATTCAAACGATTTAATATCGAAATGACGTATGAATAATACATTCGATACAAACGCGTTACGTACTCCTGTTACACTTCTTTGGCCTTTAATATTTATATATACGCAGGACCCACTATCATCTCTATTTAAACCCGGAATAACAACTTGTTTATCAATAACATGGCATGTTTCGCACGAAATACTGTTTCAATGTTATGTTGAGGATGTACTCGTATACGTAGACGTATAATGAACAAATTGAGAATGAAAAGGAGTTTATATTCGAGCTGAATGATAAATAAATAAAAATGTCTTGAAATTTCTCCTAACTGAAGAAGCAGAATCCAGGTTATGGTTATTAGACGGCTGATAAACTGCATATAAATATATATTTATAAACATATTTATTCTTTAGATCAAGACGCAGAACAATTTATTGTGCCACCATACATTTTTTACTAGTCCTGGAGTGAAGTCGACCCTCCGACCCTTGGCTCAGCAGTCGGGTTCATTAATAAGTTTGAACATATTTGACATTAAAATAATATTTGTTGTGTTAGCGACATAAAACTTTATCTAGGAATCAAGTTATGAATATTTTCATCTAAATTCACTTGTATTACCTGTTTCTTGGCTACATCGCGTGCCGACACTTAATCGCTACTAACAACATTTACTCGATTAAATAATAAAAGTAACAATGATTGAATCGGTAATTCGTCATTGAGTTATTATATATCATGGCAATAGGCTCACCACCTACTCCATACAGGGACGTAAGCGTAACTGGTGGAACGTGGGAGTGTACTACACTCCTCTGCCTAGCTCTTCGGAAATCACAGGCGTGATGTTACGAATTATATACAATATGATACTATTTTTATTATATCATCACGCCAGGTCTCTGTCGTGGTGCGCAGAAAGCAACGAGAGCCAAATATACATATAGTATCTCTATTCTTCAAAAGCTGACTTTCTTACATTAATAGATTCACACCGATTTTATAAACTTGACTCCTCAACCAGCCAGTATGTTAGGTATCTAATTACTCAAGATAGGTATGTCTTCATTGACCTTACCCCGGGGCATTATAAAAAATTTCTTACTATTGTTATTATTAATTTTGTAAATGAGTCTAATAAATAAATAAATAAATTTGTTAGTAAACTGTGAATTTGATAATGGCGGTTTGGTTCCAGTTTAATAATTGACAATTACTTAATTAAAATTGTAATGTTAATATTAGCCAACCAAATGCGACTTGACCTCATGATATAAATAACTTTGATAAAGTGCCATTAGTACCTACATGTTTTATTAGTATTGATATCATTTCGTGTATTTTTCCTGTCAGTGTTTTGGGAACCATGCCTCAAGCGGACATTTACGATGAAATATTTTTTTAATGAATTCGTTTGTTTTCCATTAGAATTATATTAGATGCACAAACTTGAAGTTATATTTTAATTGTTTTAATTATTTTAATTGTTTTTTTCTGGTCACAAAAATTTGCATTGAAAATCGTATGACACTTGTGTTTTTTTGATGTAAGTACATATTAGGTACACAAATATGGCCGCCATTTTGGAATTAACATCTGGTACGTTCATAGCTAATCATTACGTTCTATAGATCGATGGTGCGTCTATTACTTGACTATTTACTGTGTTTATGTCCCTATTGAACTTCATTCGTTCAATGAATCCGTTCAATGTTCATTAGTTCATCTACATATTTATAATGACTTTAGTACATCCTGTAATTACGTACTTTACCTAAACGTATGCTATTATTGTAGGGAATTAGTGTTATTTCAAAATATTAACATCTTCATCATCATTAACTCTATTATTTTAACGATCTCCCATAATGCGGAGGTTGAGGCCCACAGTTGTCGCGGATTGGTAGACTTAACACACTAGAAATCGTAATATTAGGTTACGGAATATCATTGTATATGTTATTATATAGAACAGTTTATTGCGTTATTTGATTTAATGGATGTTTAATCGAGGTAGAAATAAATTACAAATGTTATCAAAACGTCTCAGATCCATCTTCCTTTCACCAAAAGACCAATCAATATTCAAGCCTTGATTAAAATAAATACTCGTGCATCGCGACCGAACAATTATTGCAGTGTCCTATAATAAGATCAATACTAAAAAGTTAGTATAACAAAGCAGATATACAATGCTAATGTTAATGGACGCAGGTGCCGAGAGAGACCAAGACTCACTTATCTTGATCAAATAGGTCAGACACTGGCTGATGGGATAGTCTCCGAAACAGGCGTGTATGTATGAAGAGAGTGATGAATGTGGAGAAGGCGCGGCAGGTCTGTAAAGATAAGAGACATTTGACAAATATCTCTATCAAGAGAGCACCGAGTGACAACTTAGTGCTTACTGCCTACCCCGTAAGGGACCTGGCGTGAAGATATGTATGTATAACTTTAAATAAATAATTACAGCTAAATAACATTTGTGTGTATTTTTATTCAAGTAATTGAACATAAATTGAGTTCTACATAAGCTGAGGTCAATTAACAATTAACTTGTCATGGTTTAACTGAACGATTGTATTGAGCACTTCAGTAGATAATAACAATTATTTTTTTAAGATCACGATCTTTCATAGACATTGAAATATATTTTAATTGAATGTACATATTTTCGTTTCTTTTGTATTCAAAACGAAATAGACAATTCTGACATAGATTTAATGCAATTTAAAAAACGTAGAAAACGTAACATGATACTTGTAATCCCCGAAGAGGTAGGCAGAGGAATGTAAAACACTCCTACGCTTCACCAGTTAAGCTTAGGTAGGTACGTCCCACTATAGAATGTTGTGAGCTTATTGCCATACACCGGGCACGTATCCAGACTCCGAGCCACCACTAGAAAATCTAAATTAGTAAAAAATTGTAATGCTCGACCCGGGAACTGAACCTAGGCCTCCCGATGGCAGTCGCACTTGCAACTAACGCAACCAATGAAGCAGTCAAACAAAAAAAATAAAGCAAGATATTTATTTTAATAATGGCAATCTTGTTATATTCTTTTATAAAGGATTTATTTAAAAAGATTCTTACAGGATCTAAACCATAAAGTCTAGACGATCTTGTGTCCGGCACAGGCGTATCTACGACCTTGCCCCGTTGTTCTAGAGCGGAAATTGTTAAAAGCAATTCATTGGCATAGTACAATTAATATTTTTCTTTTATACAGAGTCATTAGAACGCAAAGAAATACGGAACTATGTAGTCGTTTCAAGAACAAAATGTCGTGTCGCACTTCCGAGTCTGGTCACAACTTGAGACAAATATATTATAAATAATAATATTTTTGAACAATTCCGGTGCGGATATTAATTTTTTTTTATTTATTTTAAAGTACAGTACTTTATTTATATTATAAGAAGTACGTCAGGTACCTGAGGTTTTTGGCTCGCGAGCTACCCCGTAAGGGACCTGGCGTAAAGATTTAATGGCGTAATATAGTAAAAAATCGGGGCATTAATAAAGTTTTGATATTGATCTAATTGAAACGAATATAATGTATATCTTTTATGTAATCATTTATAATTCTTATGTAATATATAATTTCAGCATAATATATAATAATCATGTAATATATTACATATTACATAGTATAATATATATTTTTATGTAACATATGTAATAATGCAAAATTATTTAAAATATCTTCTGAGAAAAAGCGATTGTCATGGAAAATGGAACGCGACGCAACGTTATAGAATTGCTATGAACTAAGAGTATAGAATTGTTTTATTGTATTTTAGCCTGTGTGCTTAATGATCTATTGCCATTGTAGGTAATTAAGACATAAATCAGAGTGAGATAAAGGAGGCCGAGGTCGCTGACCGCGGCTGGTCCCTGTGTTTAATACAAATCTGTATTTTCATATCAGCGTAATTAGTATAAAGCACAATTTGTTTAAAGTCACATATTTGATACATCATAACTCTTACAATATAACACAACGAGATAACACTTTTTATTATTATTCATTACTATTATCGTTACAACATAATGCCAGGTCAAGTTTACAACAACAAGTTTACAGGTCAAAAGTGCACAGAGTGCGAAATATTTATATCCTTGCAGATCTGGCTTGCATGCTTAGTTGCATTATTTATTACTTATTCATATGATTTTTCAATGGTTTTAAAGTTACAAGAAGAATTTGTTAAATAAGTTATGTTTTTAGTACAAAATACAAAAATGTAACCAGCCGTTGTTACTGACGTCAGTCGGAAGGAAAAGTATCGTAGAATCGAATAGATTCGTCCATTTCGTCAATTGATTCCATAAACATCGGCAAGTAATATCGACGGTACGGTTAAGGCTGTTTCGGACGGAACTGTAATATGTATGAATATATAAATATAATGTATTATAAAGTATTATAATGTATTATAAAGTACATATAATATTATAAAGTATCACAGACTGTAGCTATGCTATAATATACAAAAATGTTAATGGTTATTAGCTGCGCAATAATACGTCTAGCTATACCGAGATATATCTTGCTATACCGTTTTTAAGTCTTAAAAAATTGTCATATATTACAGTTGCGTGCGTGATCAAATCAAGCGTTACTATACAAAGTACATATATTGTATTATAATTACTATAATATTTTTTACTATAACATGTCTTGCTATAATATTCATTGCAGCCGTCTATGACGCCCTTTAGGGGTGATCGTAAAACAAATTGTTCACCTCAGACACACGATTAGGTATATTCCGATGCAATTTACTCAATTGAGAAGATCGGAGGACGGACACGTCGATCTTCGTACGCGGCTAGAGTCTGGGCTACTGACGTATTATTACCGGAGCGGAGCTCTTTTGTCTGGGACTTTGTTATAAACATCTACAATCACTGCGTTAGGTACTAAACGTGACATAACTTCAAGTCTATATTTCCCCGAATAGTTTAGTAGAAGAACGGTAGATTTTTCCACAAAGGGTAAAGACAGGATGAGCCTATTGGCAGGCACCGGACACAAACCCAGACTGCCGGCTACTATTGGGAAACTTTGCTCGACTCGGGGATCGAAGCCAGGCCCGCTCGCTCCGCAGTTCCGCTTACAGCCACTATTCCTACGAGGCAATCAACGACTACTACTTCAGTTACTAAAATCAATTGATACGACCTGTTTCGTAACTCTCATTAAAGTTTTATTTCCATCTGAAACGCGTGCAGTTAACCCTATAAACGAATGTGTAAACGATCTTTATCGTTTTTTTATCTGTACAATAACAAATAATGTATGGAGTGATGATTGTTGGAGCACGTCAGGCCAGTAAGTGTAGGAATATTTAGCGGTGCTCCCTGCTTACCCCGGAAGGGATTGTCCTTGACATTGACAAAATGAATGTAAACATTGAATGATTTGTCTCACAATTTTTCTTTTTGCACTACTCTGTATAATGTATAACTTGCCAAAATGCACAATCCTCCGCGCGCGATTATCTAAAACACGTGTATAAAAAATCTCTTCAGGTATTAACGTAGGTATAGGTTATTTTACGTTTAATGCAGGAATAATTAAAGAGTGTCAACATTGAATGAATTAAGTAAAATTCCGTTAGAATGTGCTCATTTTTTATTAGCCTCTTGAAGACCAAGGAAATGATCCTCAGTTGATTCATCATCATCAACAATCATTTTATCATTCTACAGCTAGACATAGGTTTCCTCTCAGAACTAAAAGGATTGACATAGTACAAATTGGCAGAGCTCAGATCTACTAAGGTTGATTTTGAATAAAAGAATATGAGCAGATAAAAATTGTAAATAATTATTATTCTTCGACATTCGTCGGCGCACCTATTGTATGATAATGAAGGCACTTACACCACACAAGCGAACGATGCATTTGTAATTAAGTGTTTTGTTTTATCTTGGTGTGTTTTGTTTTTACTTGAAAAGACGATTCATGTTAAGAGATTCTGTCTCGTGCAGCACTGATTTCCAGTCGCTCCCGTCTTCCAGAGTAGCGGTAGGAGTTTAATCCTGTGTTAAATAGGCATTAGAACAGTGAGGTAATTCCTAACAAATTAACGTTTAAAAAAAACTTGTGTTGTTCATTCCATATAAGTACTTTTGAATATTACTGTAGTAAAGTAAGTTTATTTTGGCTTTATAAAACCAAGTACGGTCATTTCATATGACTAGCAAGTTGAGTGACCCAGACGAGAACAATGACAGAAACAAACAACGCACTAGCAAAATTAGAAAATTTCGCAAACACAATAATCATACGTCAAAAAGTTAGCTTTGCAACAATGGTATATAGGTACCTACTAGCTATTTAGCAAAAAATGAGTTTTTGTAAAGTTTAGTAAATACACTCATTATCAGAAAAAAACACGTAACGTTAACCCTGTAATCCCCGAAGAGGTAGGCAGAGGAATATTGTACACTCCCACGTTTAATCAGTTACGTTTACGTCCCGCTCATTATGAGAAGTATTGGTTTAGATAGCAGCCAATTAAACTGTTAAACTTGCGTGTAAAACAAGATGGTAGATGGCATATTTTATTATTGCTGTTATTTGTCTACTTAATTTATTTAAAGTGTAGTAATTAATTATTGTTTTTATTTTATCACAACTATTGGTGTCGTAAGCAGTATTACATTACCTATGGTACCTATTGTTTTGATGCTAATTTATTTATTTAGTCACTTAGTGAACCACATAGGCCAACGAATTAAATCATATTGTAATGTTATATTCATTATTATTTACTAACCTTTTATAATCCCACTGCTGGACACAGATCTCCTTTCGGATTAACAGCATGAAGGTGAGCGTGACATCAAATATATGAACATAAATGGATAAATAAGTTTCACTCTCTCATACAAGTGTGTATATAACATGTGACAAGACAAACAGTAGCTGCGTATTTCAATATTTTTTTAGCAAACAGTACAAACAATAGGCACAGCAACGTAATTCATACTTGGAAGGAAATGGTGTAACATTTCAATTGTAATGTTTGTCGAAGTTGGCATCACGTCGTGAATAGCGTACGGTCTTGAACTTACATTACAAGTTCAATAGTTGGATTTAATTTGAAATTCTAAAAGCGATTAAACTATTGAGTCTTACCTACTACTTGTATAATATAACGTCTGTAAGGATGGAGATATTTTACATTTGGTGTTCACTGCCTACTCCGGCAAGGACCAGGCGTGACGGAATAATAATAATAAGTGATTATTATGTGTATATTATTTTTTTTTCTATTTTCGAAATAATTATGATTTCTTACTTAATATAAAGTGCACAAATTTATCTTTATTTATAACATATATAATACGTTATTTATCTAATATGTTACATTCGGGCAGTGACCGCATCAACCTTTGTTCTGACAAAATGCTTTCGTTGTATGTCAAAAGAGGTTAATACAACTTTATTAGTATTTCTACTTAAATTCCACAGACATTTTTAATCCTTTATATCTTAAACAATAACATATTTTACATATTAACGTTGATATGAATTGCATTAGCAAGCAGTTTCCCAAAATAAAGTCAAAAATAATACATGTTAGTATTGGTTTGTATAACTGAACTGAAACAAGCGTTATTTTGTTACAATCGATTGTTATTGTCCATTACTTTGAAATCCATTGTACTATATTGCGGATTATACCTACATACATATATTGACAGATAACCTGCACTAAATTATGAATTGTACCAATTAACTATTAATTTATTTATTTTTGATAATATTCATAGATAAATGTTAGTTTCCAATCGGATAAGAAGTAAACTGTCACAAAGCTATGAAAAATTTGCTAAATAACATACTGGACGATGTAAGAGTCAGAATTCTACGAACAGTGAGTGTATGTCTTTTATTTCGTATATTTAGTGTAACGAAGAGGCACACGTGGCTCATTATGTGCTTTATGAATAAGCAGAAAGTTATACGTACTAATATGTATATTAAGATGTGCACTTTGTAAATAAATAGTGGTAAGTGGCCACCGTCGCCTACGAATATCTGCGACAACCGAGGATTTGCTAAAGCTTTGCCGAACTTGAAGTAGAGCTCTCTTAAAACGCTTCTTGAAGAACCCTTCGTCATAGTGAAGAACCCCACTTTACAAAAAGAGTGATGAAAATAACAGACGCACGTCAGGGGTCTTAGACAAAATACTTTTCCGTAACCGTTAACGCCAAACACTAACTTCAAAATGTTTGGAAATGAATAGCCTGATGAACCGCGTAAATAGCTTGATATCTTTACCGCAGCTTATGTCTATTCTATACATTGTAAAGTTAGCGTTTGGTTAATGCTTAAGGAAAAGTATTTTCCATAAGCCCACTGATCTGTAAATATACAAATATTTGTCACGCGATGCCCTCTCCCTATTCGCGAAGGACCTGACATAACAATGTAATAATAAAAATATAATATTTGACACTTTGACATGCACGCATCCGGGAAGTTATGTGCAGCCGCGAAACGCGATTTATCATTATAAAAACGTTCATTAAGCTCGGCTGCCACAGATGAGTCGTCGGTAGATAAGATAACAAGAGATCTTTCGAACAAACAAGCCGTCACTCTCGATTTCGGCGCCCGTTCATCTCGCCGTTCGCGTTTATGTAAATTAGCTTCGCGCTCGAAAAAAATTTAATATATAAACTTGTCACATATGTTTGTTCATACTAATACGTTGACATCTTGACGCTTTAAATAATTAACAAGTTGATAATAGATATGTCATTATTTACGATTGTCATTGTATAAATGATTTAATGGCGCCCATCCTAGCTACTCATTGTTATCAAATATTATCGTTGTAAATACATAAGTGTATATATTATATATATAATCGAGTATTTACGCAGGTTTATTTTTAGATTACTTTTATTGTAACGTTACGGCAAGTTGTTTGCGGGGTAGGCAGTAGGCAGTGAGTGTCAAATTTCGCAATCCTTACAGACCTACCGGGTTTATTCGACATCGCTCTCTTCATTCACGCACGCGAGTTTAAGAGGCTTTTGAATCGAACATCGCTCAATGTCTGACCTAATTCGTCTGTACAGTGACTGACGTAACGATTTCTAATTTCCAACTTACTAATAATACTACAATACCACGATTCTCCAGTAGATATTAAGGGTCTCTTAGCTTCAGCTCATCCATTTATAGATGTTAATAACAGATGTACTGTTTTTGTCTCCTTGATAAATGAGACAATGTTCCTTTGATCATATATGTCCATCCGCGGTGTTAGTTGTAATATAACATATTATTGTTAGATGTATTTAGATTTTTTGTAAATATCTTGGGATATCATTCCATTGACTCATTATAATAACAGATTGGTAGAAAAATATTATATGTTTGTCACCAGGCCCCGCTACTTGGATCGAGAAATTCCCTGAAGCCCGAGGAGCGAGGCAGAGCCCCGTGGACATCGACACGTCGCGCGCGCGCAGCAGCGGGAGCGCTCCGCCCCTCGTGTGGAAGTACTCCGTGAACCACCCCCGCTCCGTGGTCAACCCGGGCTACTGCTGGCGCGTGGACGAAAATGGATATGAATCAGGTATTTGAAATAAAACGAATGGCTATCCTAGTATCCTACAAGAAAAAAAGCATTACACTCGCCGTATCAAATTTTACACAAGATACACCAGTGAAATACCAAAATCGTTGATGCCAGATATCATTCGTTAGTTGATTCCAGAGAATAGAAAAACTGTGGGAAGTTATAGACAAAAGAACAATTTGTCGTAATTAAAATACTTATGTTTACGATTTCACCATGTGGATAAACCAAGACCGTTCACTTGATATTGATTTTCCGCAAACTCAAGAGATGGAATATTAAACGCTTCGACATGTATTAACGACTAAAAAGCCTCGGTTAAAATAAATTCAATAAATAAGAATACTAAAATATAATGAACTACTAGGTAATATAACTGATTAACGTAATGTGTTGTCGTGTAAAATTATACATTCTGTGAATAATGATGAATAAATGAATAATTAAAGCATGATGTTAACGGGAGCCATTTACATTTTATATTGAACATTTGAGGTACCCACTACATGGATATAATTTGTAACGTCCAAATAATATTCTAATATTCAGTTATTATACGTATTGAAACGTAAATAATAATAATAAAAATACTAATACTATCTTGGGTCCTCACACCAGGGTTACCAGACGTCCCAATTTTGGCGAGACGTGCCGATTTTTCGATGAAAATAAATGTCCCGCGCGGGACGGGGTTTGTCCCGCTTTTATAATTATAACACACATAGAGTAAATTGACCTTTTTTATTTTCGTCGTCGTAATTGTTATACGGCAAAACTTTTAAGGAGACGGCAGTAGTTGACCTCTTTTCCAGCTTTTACGGGGGCAACAATACTATGTCCCGCTCTCGATGAAAGAATCCCGCTTTTTTCACTCAAAAAGTATCAGAATCCCGACTTGCTAAAAAATCCGGCAATGCTGCCTCACATACAGTAACCTGATTTTTGAAGCACACGACCGTTTGCGGGAGAAACATCGATGAATGAGGCGTTCCAGATAACTGATAAACATATAGTAGGTATGTGTATATTTATGTACATACATGTTTAAATACATACTTGGGTGAATAATTTTACACCCATATAGAACAAATGCTCTTGCTCATCACACTAATATTTGTTCTAGGAGGGGATTAAAGTAACTTGGGTTTCAGATGTAACATTTGCCAACATCAAAACTAATATGAACATACAATATACAACCCGTGCACCATAATTTGAAACTTGCATAATTTAATATATAATCCTTTCAATGATTTAATATCATCCTTTGTCTGTATAAATAAAGATACACTGTCACTAACAATTTCTTAGGGACTATTAAAAAATCAAATAACGGCTTAGTTTCGCACAGCACGGAGTGCACAGACACGCTACTGTGACGTCATCGCGCCGGTCTCAAGTTATCGCGCATGGCTTGTAAATGCTTATTGGCGCGAAAATAAGTACCTAATGACATTTTGTTTAACAAAATGTGAACATTTGTAGGCATAATTTAATAAACGAATAACTTACTGTTTAACAGTTATGTTTTCAAACAAAAGATTGATTAAAACTTAACGGACGGATTAGTTGAGTGCAGTGAGAAACAATTTAATAGTGAAAGTAAATACATATTTATATCTTTTAAAGAACATTACATCTTCAGTTGAAAGCGGCAATACTATTTCTACCTCAAATTTATACATACATATTTGGACCTGGAAGTTTTAACAACCTTACCGCCGAAATAA